>JAABOM020127584.1:0-61592 GCA_011800125.2 Solanum clarkiae | reverse complement strand
AAAAGTGAAAAGTTTTCTTTACTAATTCAGTTGTGGCATTTATAAATCTTGGTTTTATTCCCAACTTGTTGTTTAGAAAACAAATTTATATTTATCTCTACTTTAAATATGTCTTATAATTATACTTTATGATAGCAATATATATTTAAAGTGTTGCTTGAAGTTTCTTGTGATGCCCGATGAAATTACGAAAATACCCCTAGAAAAGAGACGTGTGCATAACGTATCTTCCCAAGCCCCAATAGAAAATTCGAGATTGGATTCGCAATCAGTACAGAAAACTGAGCGGGGAAGAGGCCTCGATCAGATTTTAGAGCGACCGAGTCAAAAGAAAAATTTTCGTAATTAAAACAGAACTAGTGTGAGTGCGCGCCCAGGGCGCGACGCGCCTGGGACGCGGACTTACAGTTGGTGATTTCTTTTGTTTTCTGAAAAATGATGCATTCTGAGAATTAAGCAAAATACACATGTCCGCGCCCTAGGCGCGATGCGGACATGGTGTTACGGGGTGAAACTTCTCCTTTTATTTTAAGAAAGTGCAGTTTTGACTTTTCTCAACCTTCTTAAGCTAAAGTACATCGGGTTTCACCTGATTAACCCCTAAAATATACTATTTCATCTTATTAACATTAAAAACTTTCCAAAAACTCAAGCGTATATTCAAAAGGCAAAGTTAGTGCTTTCAAGAATTCTCCCCAATTCTTCCGAGAAGTTGATTCCCAAGGTATGTAAGGTCCTCAAAAAGTTATCCTACATACATTTAGTATCTTTAACTACAAATCTTTACCCAAGATTCATGCTTTTGAATTGAGATCAATTTTCTGCTATGGCTAGTTAAGTTCTTCAAATTATCTATTTATGCATTTTTCTTGATAGAAATTATGACCTATACAAATTTTAGTACTAGATAGAGTTACTGAGACAAAATTTACAGCTATTATTGTATTTATGAGAGCTATGTATGTATTTTTCATGAAAAGCTATGATGTTCACAATTTGAGTTGAACTTAAGAATTTCTTGAAGCATATGCATATTGCAAGATATCTACATATCAAAAATCATGTTCAAATACCTGGCATGGATACAACTTTCAAACAAAGAAAAGAGCTAAGATGAGAAGAGTTTGAGAAAATCTAAAGTTGTCTTAAGTCCCAAAGAAAAGAAAGTAATACTTTGAGCAAGAATACTCTTTTAAATATGAGCATTATAAAAGCTATTTTGGGAGTAGTATTGAGCACCAATATGAGTGAGTGTAATAATAACTTGAACTTATAAACTATTTAGCCAACATAGGATTGGATTGTACCCTAAAAGTACAACTCCTCATTGCCACTGAGATGGCCCAGTTTTGGAATTGATCCACTCTCTTAGTTTTTGTTCCTTACCCCGACAAAGTATGGGAAGACTTTGGCAGTGTCGGCAAGACGTTATATCCGCACGAAGCTTATAGTGGTGGTTGTTAGTTAGAGAAACTCACCAAGTTAAAGCAAGCTAGTTTACATTCAAACTTTTAGCATGTGTCAGCATGTACTGCATCTATTACTTATATTATCTTATTTTGAGACATGTTTTACATTGCTTGAGTATAGTGCCTTATCCTGAGTTTCTGCTTTGGCCATCTTGCATACCATACATTCCATGTATTGATTTTTTTGTACCTCCATCATTTTATGATGCAGATGCAGGTGACAGAGTTCCTTAGTAGACGCTCCGTTAAGGACCAATCATCTATCTAGTTGTTGGTGAGGCCTCTTCTTGATAAAGGGCCTGGAGTCATTACATATTTTCTTTTTAGCATTTTCCTTTCAGTTGTGGCTACCGTCGGCCTGTCCTGATAGTTGTTTTATGATTATTCTAGTTAAAGGTTCCATGTACTACATGATAGATTTTTCAATTCTTGTTTCCAGATGTTGATGGGATATCTCTTTTGTTTAGAAAGTTTAGCCTATTATAGTTCTTTAGTACAACTTATCTGTGCCATTGTTTATTGATTAAGTCTTCTGTTGTGTAACGTAGCAAGGCCAAGTGGTTTGCCTGGGACCAGAAATGGTTTTGGACGCCGGCCACGCCTAGGGTGTAAACTTGGGGCACAGCAAACTTGGTATCAAACATACATTTCAAGTGTCCTAGGGGGTAACCTATAATAGGGAGGCTATAGGGAATTAGGAAGTGCAACTATCAATTTATATTTCCTCTTTTTCTTCAGACTTTACCTCTGTTTTGTCCCTTATAACTCGTGCATTCACGTCTTGTTTTTCAAATCATGCCTCCACGTAGAGTCATTGGACTAGCAAGCGGCAGAGGGAGACCAACTAGGTGGAATGTAAACTAGCCTGGGCCAATTATTGAGGGACCTAGAAGTCTAGTTGTGCCTGTCAAGTAACCACCACAGGCGGACATCTCGAATGTTGAGTTCCGCCAGGCCATCCCAACTTTGGCACAAGCGGTCACTACACAGGGAGGTTGACAGGGAGATGGCAGGAATGATGGTTCAGATACCACCAGGGTTTGTGAGTTCCTGAGGATGAACCCACCTAAGTTCACGGGGTCTAATGTGAAGGAGGATCCTAAGAACTTTATTGAGGAGCTCTAGAAAGTATTTCAGGTTATGAATACGTGTGATGCTGAGCCGGTTGAGTTGACTGCCTACCAGCTCAAAGGAGTAGCTAGACTCTAGTTTGATTAGTGGAAAGGAGGCAGGGAAGAAGGGACGCCAGCTTTGTGTTGGGCAGTGTTTGAGCAGGCCTTTCTAGGACGGTATTTTCTAGAGAGTTGAGGCAGGCTAAAGTGAGGAAGTTTATGAATCTAAAGCAGGAAGCTATGGACGTGTGAGAGTATAACCTTAGGTGTACTCAATTGTCCTATTAAGCTCCAACGATGATGGCAGACATGTACACTAGGATGGATTTTTTTTGTCAGGACTCTCTCGGATGACTAACAGAGAGGGCTTCAATACTATGCTGATTGGGGATATGGACATAACTTACTTGATAAACTATATGCAATAGGTAGAGGAAGAGAAAATACAGGACAGGGAGGAGTTCAGGAGTAAGAGGGCCAACACATCACGCTAGGAGACAGGTAAGAAGGGGGCTGGAAATGGCAATCACTCATCCTTTCAGCCTAAGATATCTAGACCAATACCCTCATCTGCTAACGCACCTACATCGAGTGTCAGGAATGAGCAAGGACCATAGAACCGTAGGTTTCAAGGCAGTAGTCATAGGTTAGAATAACTCAAGGATCGACTCATTATCCTGTTTGTGGTAAGTGTTGCAGGTCTTATCTAGGAGAGTGCCTTATCGGCTCAAATGCTTGTTTCAAAGGTGGTCAGGTAGGGCACTTCTTGAAAAATTGTCCCATGGGGAGGCAAAATATGGGAGATAACATATCTCAATCAATTTCTTCAGCACCATAGGGAAAGCCAATTCAGATAGGTAATACATCAAGAGTAGGTGGGGGCACGGTTATATGCAATGGCCACCAGACAGGAGAAGGAGAACTCACCAAATATGGTTACTGGTATGCTCAAAGTCTTTACTTATGATGTCTATGAATTATTAGACCCAGGTGCCACATTTTCATTTGTGACTCCCTATGTAGCCATGAAGTTTGGGATTAGTCCAAAATGTCTTCTTGAGTCCTTTAGTGTTTCCACTCCTATTGGAGAATCTATTCTAGGCGAAAGAATCTATGAGGGTTGTCCAGTATCAGTTTACTATAAAGATATCCCAGCTAACCTGGCTGATTTAGACATGGTAGATTTTGACGTCATTCTAGGCATGGACTAGCTTCATGCTTTTTACGCCTCCATAGATTGCAGAACTAGGGTGGTTGAATTTCAGTTTACAAATGAGTCAGTCTTAGAATGGAGAGGTAGCTCAGTTTTTCCTATTTATCTCATATCTTAAAGCCAGGAAGTTAATTTCCAAAGGGTGTATATACCTTCTAGTCAGAGTCAAAGATTCTAGTGTTGAGGCACCATCTCTCCAGTCTGTTCCAGTCGTGAATGAGTTCCCAGAAGTTTTTCCTTGAGGATCTTCCTGGAGTCCCTCATGATAGGGAAATAGACTTTGGGTAGATACCCTCCCAGATATTCAACAAATATCTATTCCTCCGTATCATATGGCTCCTTCAAAGCTAAAAGAATTGAAAATACAACTGAAAGACCTCCTAGATAAAGCTTTCATTATGACAAACGTCTCACCTTGGGGTGCTCTAGTCCTCTTCATGTGTAAAAAGGATGGCTCCCTTAGAATGTGCATAGACTACTGCCAGTTAAATAAGATCACCATAAATAATAAGTATCCTCTTCCTAGAATTGATGACCTATTTGACCAACTCTAGGGTGCTACTTGTTTCTCCAAAATAAACCTCATATCTGGGTACCATCATCTTAAAGGTAGCGAAAGAGACATCCGTAAGACAACTTTCAGAACCCGCTATAGTCATCAAGAGTTTTTGGTTATATCATTTGGACTGAAAAATGCACCAGAGGCTTTCATGGATCTTATGAATAGGGTGTTAAGGCCACACCTAGATATGTTCATCGTCGTATTCATAGATGACATCTTGATCTGCTCTTGTAACAAGAAGGAGCATGCTGACTATCTTAGAATTATCCTTCAGACCCATAAGGACCAACAATTGTATGCCAAATTTTCCAAAATGCAAGTTCTTGTTAGCATCTGTGGTGCTTTTGGGTCATATGTTTCTGGTGAAGGCATTCAAGTTGATCCTCAAAAGATTGAGGCAGTAAAGAAATGTCCAAGGGCCACAACTCCAACAGAGATAAGGAGTTTCTTAGTCTTGGTAGATTACTATAGGAGTTTTGTGGAGGGGTTTTCTTCCATCTCAGCTCCCTTGACTAAGCGAACTCAGAAAAAGGTTAAGTTTGAGTGGTCTGACGCTTGCGAGAAGAGATTTCAAGAGTTGAAAACTAGGCTAACCATAGCTCGGATCTTATCCTTACCCAAGGGAGCTGATCACTTTGTAGTATACTGTGATGCTTCCAGAATTGGTTGGGGTTTGTATTAATGCAAAGAGGCAAGGTGATAGCATATTCCTCCATACAGATTAAGAACCATGAGAAAAACTACACCACTCACAATCTTGAGCTTGCTGCTGTGGTGTTTGCTTTTAAAATTTGGAGCCACTATTTCTATGGTGGGCTTGTAGATGTAATTATAGACCATAAAAACTTGTTATATGTATTCAACCAGAAGGTGCTGAACTTAAGGCAGAGGAGATGGTTGGAGTTGTTGAAAGACTATGACATGATATTCCTTTATTACCTAGGTAAAGCCGATGTAGTTGTTGATGCTCTTAGCAGGTTGACCATGGGGAGCACTGCACACATTGAGGATGAAAAGAAAGAATTGGCTAAGGAAGTGCACAGGCTAGCCCACTTAGGGGTGTAGATTGAAGATTCTAACGAGGGTGGTGTCATTTTCAAAAAAGAGGTAGAGTCATCCTTGGTGGTGGAGGTAAAACAAAAGCAAGACAGGGATCCTATCCTCATTTAGCTGAAAGATGATGTTCAGAAACAAAAAGTATTAGTGTTTGCAAAAGGGGGAGATGGTTGAGATACCAAGGTAGATTTTGTGTGCCAGTATTGATAGCCTTAGAGACAGGATATCCTAGCTGAGGCTTATAACGCTAGATACTCTATTCACCCAGGTGCAACAAAAATGTATAGGAATCTACGAGAGGTTTATTGGTGGGGTGGCATGAAGAAGGACATCGCAGAGTTCATGTCCAGATGCTCGAATTGCTAGCAAGTTAAGGTGGAGCATCAAAGACCTTGCCGTGTGACCCAGAATATTGAAATTCTAAAGTGGAAGTGGGAGATGATTAACATAGACTTCATAACAGGCTTACCTCGAACTCATAGACAACATACTTTTATATGGATCATAGTAGACAGAATGACCTAGTTAGCTCATTTTCTACCTGTCAAGATGACTGACACAACTGAGGAATATGCCAGACTTTACAATAAGGAGATTGTTAGGTTGTATAGGGTCTCTATATCCATTATTTTAGACAGAGGAGCCCAGTTTACAACACAATTTTGGAAGTCCTTTCAGAAAGGGCTTGGTACAAAGGTGAATCTTAATACAACCTTCCATTCCCAGACAGACGAGCAGGAAGAGTGGACCATAAAGACCCTTGAGGTTATTTTGAGGGCATCTTACCCTTGATTGAGTTTTCCTATAACAGTAGTTTCAGGCTAGCGTACAAATGGCACCATATGAGGCTATTTATGGGAGAAGGTGTAGATCACCCACTGGGTGGTTTGAAGTTTGTGAGGCAGGATTGATAGGACCTGCTTTAGTCCATCAGGCTATTGAGAAGGTGAAAGTTATCCACGAAAGACTAAAGAAAGCCCAAAGTCGACATAAGTCTTACACTGATGTTAGAAGGAGGGATTTGGAATGTGAGGTAGGTGATTGGGTGTACCTAAAGGTGTTACCAATGAAGGGAGTTATGAGATTCGAGAAAAAGAGGAAGCTCAGTCCATGATATATTGGGCCATACCATATTGTTAGAGGGATTGGTAATATGGCATATGAATTGGATATATCATAAGAGTTAGCGGATATTCACCCAGTATTCCACATTTTTATGCTTAAGAAGTGTTTTGGAGATCCCACACTGGTTATGCCTCTAGAGAGTATTAGGGTCAAAGACAGCTTGACATATGAAGAGCTCCCAGTGCAGATTCTAGATCGACAAGTTCGCAAATTGAGGACCAAGGAGATTGCTTTAGTGAAGGTATTATGGAGAAATCAGTCCATTGAGGAAGCCACATGGGAAGCGGAGGAAGATATGAAAGCCATATATCCACACTTGTTTGCGGGCCTCAATGAGGATCATCAAGGTAAATTTCCACCCTTAATCTTAAAGATTTGCATTTAATTGAGTTTAAATAACCTTATGCGCTTTGAATAAATTCTTCACACCATTGTTATTTGAGGACGAATGATCCCAAGGGGAGATATTTTGATGCTCGATGAAATTGCCAAAATACCCCTAGAAAAGAGACGTGTGCATAATGCATCTTCCCAAGATCCAATAGAAAATTCGAGACTGGATTTGCAATTAACATGGACAATTGAGTGGGAAAGAGGTCTCGGTCGGATTTTAGAGCGACCGAGTCAAAAGAACATTTTTCATAATTAAAACTGAACTAGTGTAAGTGCGCGCTAGGGTGTGATGTGCTTAGGACACAGACTTACACTTGGTGATTACTTTTGTTTTCTGAAAAATGATGTGTTCTAAGAATTTATGTAAATACACATGTCTGCGCCCCAGGTGCGATGCGGACATGGTGTTATGGGGTGAAATTTCTCCTTTTATTTCTAAGAAAGGGTAGTTTTGACCTTTCTTAACCTTTTTAAGACTAAAGTACGTCAGATTTCACCCGATTAATCCCTAAAATATACTATTTCATCTCATTAACGTTAAAAACTTTCCAAGAACTCAAGCGTATATTCAAAAGGCAAAGTTAGGGTTTTCAAGAATTCTCCCAAATTCTTCGAAGAAGTTGATTTCCACGGTACGTAAGGCCCTTAAAAAGTTATCCTACATATGTTTAGTATCTTTAACTACAAATCTTTACCCAAGATTCATGCTTTTAGTTGAGATCAATTTTCTTCCATGACTAGTTAAGTTCTTCAAGTTATCTGTTTATGCATTTTTCTTGATAGAAATCATGAACCATACAAATTTTAGTACTAAGTTTAGCTATTATTGTATTTATGAGAGCTATGTATGTATTTTCATGAAAATCTATGATGTTCACAATTTGAGTTGAATTTAAGAATTTCTTGAAGAATATGTATATTGTAAGATATCTACATAATAAAGATCACAATAAAATACCTGGCAAGGATACAACTTTCAAACAAAGAAAAGAGCTAAGTTAAGAAGAGTTTGAAAAAAACTAAAGTTGGGCTAAGTCCCAGATGAAGAAAGTAATACTTTGAGCAAGAATTCTCTTTTAAGTATGAGCATTATAAAAGCTATTTTTGGAGTAGTATTGAGTATCGATATGAGTGAGAGTACTAATAAATTGAACTCATAAACTACATAGCCAACATTGGATAGGATTGTACGTCAAAGTACAACTACTCATTGCCACTGAGATGGCCCAGTTTTGGGATGGATCCACTCCCTTAGTAGACAACAATATGACATGTATGAATGATGCTAGAAGTAAAACATGCTTATATAGAACATATTACGTAGGTATGAAGAGACCATCATCGTAGACCAAGTAACTAGTACTCGGAATACAAGGCTTAGCACCCCCTTGGTAGTGGTCGAGATATGAACCCCTCAACATAGTTAATGGATATCACACCCTCCATCATAGTGGTCAAGGTATCAACCCCTCAATAAGGTTAATGGACATCACACCTCCATCATAGTGGTCAAGGTATCAACCCCTCAATAAGGTTAATGGACATCACACCCTCCATCATAGTGGTCAAGGTATCAACCCCTCAACAAGGTTAAATGGACATCCCTCCATCAAAGTGGTCAAGATATCAACCCCTCAACAAGGTTAATGGACATCACACCCTCCATCATAGTGGCCAAGGTATTAATCCCTCAAAAAGGTTATAGTCAACATACAACACTATAGAAGCTTATTAGAAATCAACACATATACAACATATTTTCATCCTCATAGAGTCATACATCTCATATGCCAAGCATTAGGCGTTCAACAAGTCAAGAATCATAATCCGTATATTTTATTAAACATTTGGTGTGTGTGTAATGCTAGTATAAAACAATGCAATTCAAGAGTGAAATCATGCAAGTAAATTCAGTGTAAAACCATCAATAGATACTTGGTAATACCCTCAAGCAATATACATCGAAACCCTTCAGCAAGTTTCACAATAGATCTTGGTTTCATAGCTCAAAATATGCTAAAAAGGTTACAATTTCAAAACCCCAACATAGTCTGCAGTGAAACTCATAATAAGTAAGACCCATGAGTAAATCAACTTTAAATCATGCAATTTTAGGTAAAAGGAAACTTGGGTATCATGGGTGAAGGGAACCCATGAAAGAAACCCACATACCTTGACTTTGGAGAATTCTTGAAGAAGATTGGAAATAGAGACTTGAAGCTTGAATGAAATCCTTAGATCCGGATTGCGTTTTGAGACTTGAATTTTGAGAGAAATGTTAGTCTAAGTGTTTAGGTGAGTATTCAGGAATGTCTTTAATGATTTGAGGTTGAAATAAAGCTAGCTATAAGTATTTTCATGTATAGGGAGGCTTTGTCCCAAGACCCAAAATCCTTGGACTGGAATAAAATAACTAGACACAAAATAATGCACTGGCGCACCCCAGCCGCATCACACTAGGGGCGCACAAGCACACTATTTTTCGTTAACTTGAAAAATTGAAATTGTGAATAGTTCGCTCTAAAATCGGGGTTAGACCCATCTCCCACTCAATTTGACCCCCTGATAAAGAATATGAAGTCGGATTTTCGAAATAACATATGAATTTTGAGATATATGAAAATTAAGATTCCAGGTATTTTTGAGGCATATTTTCGAGCACTTTTTAGGGTTGTTTCAGCAAACGTTATTACACTGTTGGGTATTTTATAACATTTAACCAAAATATTGACCAATTTCATGACAAACTTAGTACATATATTATACCAAATAACATAAACAAATAATTGACAAACAAATACCAAATAGTTAAATCTAACAACTTATTAGCATGAAATAACCCAAAAAATAAAACAGCAAACACAAAAAGGTCAAACTTAAAAATCCAAAAATGTAACTACCCTTTAACAGCAACAAGTACCACAGAGTTAAATGTAGAACAACTTAGTAACATAAAATAAACCAAATAAAAAAACAAAACACACAAAGGTCAAACCCAAAAATCCAAGAATGTAACTAACCATTAAAACCAACAAAGTACTACTTTGAATGTGTCATGACCCAAGCCTACGGCCTAGACATGACATGGCGAATAGAGAACCCAAAGGGACCCCAAACAAGCCTCTTAACATATCATTATACATAATTGGCCGCGGAAGCATTTGAACAACAATGAAGAACAAAAAACAAGGTTGAGGAACTAAGAGAATTTTTTCATAACATAAACCATCAAAAGAGTCAAAGCTCATAGCATCAATACATAACTTGTCCAACAACACCTCTAAACATAGAATTTAGCGGGGGACAAGACATGAATCTAGATTCACCCTCATAGTCAAAAGTATACAATAAAAGAAAGAGTGTCTTTATACATAGCATAAGATCAAAGACATTGTCCCCGAAATTGAGAACTCACAAACTTGCTTTGTAGACATAGAACTAGTCATGGGGAGGCTGAGGATGAACGTTAGGAGCTCTGTTTCCTACATGGTAACATCATGTAGGTATAGAGTATGCGCTACTACGTTTGAATGTACTAGGTATGTAGGATGCAATGCAATAAGAGATAGACATCATAGGCAAAAGGCAATATCGTAAGCAATGAATATCATAATAACAATATGACATATATGAATGATGCTTGAAGTAAAACATGCTTATGTAGAACATATTACATGTGAAGAAAGAGACTATCATCATAGACCAAGCAAACTTGGTACATGGAATTTAAGGTAGACCAGCCCTTAGAAGTGATTAAGAAATCAACCCCTCGATTGATTTATGGACATGACCACCCCCTATCTAAGGCTAATGAGGTATCAACCCCTCAATTGGTTGATGGCTTACCACCCCTCATTCGAGGCGATTGAGGTATCAACCCCTCAATTGGTTATGGTCAACTCACAACACTATAGATACATATCGTGAAATCATCACATAAATACAATCCTTTCATAATTATAAAGTTACTTAACTCAAATGCCAAGTATTAGGCCTTCAGCAACTCAAGATACATTAACCGGACATTTTATCAAACACTTGGTGGGTGTACAATACTAGTACAAAATCATGTAATTTAAGAGTAAAATCATCCAAGTAAACATGAAGTAAATCAACCCACCGATACTAGGTAATACCATCATGCAATATACATCAAACTCTTCATCAAATCTCAAGATAGATCCAAGATTCATAGCTCAAAACATGCTCAAACAGTCACACTTTTATGAAACCCTAACATAGGTCATAGTTGAATTCATAACAAGTAAGACTCATAAATAAATCAACTTAGAGACATGAAATTTATATAAAAAGGAAGCTTGAGAACCATGGGCGAAAGGATCCAATGGTTGAAATCTACATACCTTAGCTTTGGAAAATTCCTTAAGGATGATTGGAATGGAGACTTGAAGCTTGAGTGAAATCCTTAAGATCCGGAATAAGTTTTGGTACTTGAATTTTGAGTGAAATATTTGTCTAAGTGTTTGAGAGAGTATTGAAGAATGTCTTATATGATATGGTGTTGGAATATAGCTAAGTATAAATATTTTCACGCATGGGAAGGCTTAAGCCCAAGACCCTAAAGACTTGGACCGAGATTAAAAAACTGGCAATAAAATACACTGCTCCGCGGCAGGTCCGCGCCGCGGAGAAGTCACAGACTGCTATTGGAATTGCAAAATTGGCGAAATTTATTTTTTGCTATGAGTCTTCTAAAATTCGTGTTATACCCATTTCCCACTCAATTTTGTCTCTGAATAAGAATATGAAGTCGGATGTTCTATATCATGCATCTATTTTGAGATATATAGAAATTACGAATTCGGGCACATTTTGGGCATTTTTTGGGGTCATTTCAGATGCTGAAAAATGGGCATTCAAACCCAAATAACATAGGTTTACCAATAGCATACTTAGTAATATATCTTAAAACCAAAAAAATAGAAACAAATAATTCTCAAACAAATATCAAATAGTTAAATGTAGAACAAATTACTAGCATGAAATAAATAAAAAAAATAAGAAACACACAAAAAGCCACAAATCCAAGAATGTAACTACCTTTTAACACCAAATAAAATACTACTTTTAATGTTGAAGAAATGACATTCAAACCCATGAGAAAGGGTTGATCAGCCAAATAACCAAACTTAAAATAAAACTATTTATAATGTTTTTTATTTTGTGAGCACTAAACCAACAAATTTACCAATACCATGACAAACTTAGTAACATACATTATACCCAAAAAACATAAACAAATAGGTCTCAAACAAATACCAAAGAGTTAAATGTAGAACAATTTACTAGCATAAAATAAACCAAAAAACCACAAAGGTCAACACCAAAAATCCAAGAATGCAACTATCACATCCTAAAATACCCCCTAAATGTGACTGACACCAGTACACAACATTTGTCGGGAGACCCAAATATTCATACACACCCAAACTATCCGAGCACTATTAATATAATATGTGCAACTCCAAAACTCATCAATACTCATAACAATAGAGTAACTGGCAAACCAAAATTGTATATAAATTTATGAAAGGAAAAGGTCACTTAACAAAAATATCTCTAACCCAAATCTAACAATAAGATCAGGGAGCACCTAATAGAGTGACATGAGTTTAACTGTCGGATATACAAACCCCTAAAAGAAGAAAAATATAAATTATAATCGATAGATCTGAAGTAGTAGCCTCCATGAACAATCCGAAGGCTCACCTCAGCAACAAAGTCCATGGAAACGAACTTGTCAGCCACAAGTCTCACCCTCTGCAACAGTATTTGCATTAACATGCAAGTAAGGAGTGAGCTATATTTAAAAATAACCCAGTAAGATCCTCGACTCGTTACTTTAATACCCATGGAAAAAGAGTTATAAAATACATCTGCACAATGGATATACATAAATAATATACATAAGAATATATTTCATAATAAACTCAATAAGTTCAAACAATTGTTCAAAAAGGGTCATTAGAAGCCTCAATTCAATCCACACACAAAACTTTTCATAAATGGCAGTGAAGGAGATCAACCCATCACCCTGACAAGTCCATGACATCATGTATAATGCTCTAAAAGTATACTATGGCAGCATGTACAAAGCCCCTAACATATTACGGTAATATGAATATGCTCTTAACATATTACGGCGGCTAAGTATGCCCCTTGTGACCACATCACAATAATAAATAAGGATATCGAGCATCACACCGCATATAACTCAAGAAAATATTTGATATTCTTCTAAAAAGTAGCAAATCTAGGTTTGTAGAAACATCAACTCTATCAAGCACATGCTTGTCCTAACATATACACCAGACAGAGAAAAAATAATTTTTTCAAAGCTTATTTGAAAAGCAAGCACTAAAGCTTAAAGTCTCACTTAACTTATTAGTGACAAATTCTACAACCTTGTACGCGTAGAACACCCACCAAAACAACTACTATTTGCCTCAATCTAGAAACAATATTGATTATCGATATCAATTATGTTTGCCAAACTCAAGTCTTAATGTCCTTAGTCTTTAAGATTAGGGTTAAACCCTAATACCCAATACCTTAGACTATAAAATAAATGTAAATGTATTCTTATAAAATAAAAGTAAAGGTATTCTAAATCTCATTGTTAAAACCTAATTGGTGAAAATTTTGGTAAATAAGTTTTCAACTAATAAAAGTACACAATAACAAGAAAATACCTGTACTTTATCACCCAAAACAGTGGTACAAAGATCAAATTGATTCTATGTGTGAATTTCCCTGAATCACCTTGTGAGTTGTGTGTTTTGTTCAAAGAAAAAGTAATGATAGAAGAAGAAAAAGATCTGTTCAATTTTTTCTCTATTGCATGGGCTTTTTTAGAAAGAAAAAAAGGTTTGGTCTCTCCTTTATCTTATTTATTTATTTGTAAAATCTTTTAATGAAAATTAATAGTGGTTAAAAATACCAATTAACCCTTCATTAAAATGTTAGGGTTATTACATTCTCTCCCACTTAAAATAACATTCGTCCTCAAATGAGTCTAGACTCATGCCTGAAGTGTCAAATAGTCGAGGATATCTCTCTCGCATGTCCGCCTCGGACTCGCAAGTAGCCTCTTTGATTTGATGATTGTGCTATAACACTTTCACTAAAACTATCATCTTCGACCTCAATTGCCTCACTTGCTTATCCAGAAAGATATCGTACCTTTCTCATGCGCTAAGCTTTCATCAAGCTCCATATTTTCTAAATTTATCTTATGGCTATCATTACGAACATATTATCAAAGCATGGACACTTGAAATACAGGATATACAGAGGAAAATATTGGACGTAAAGCAAGTTGGTATGTCACCAATCCAATTCGATCTAAAATCGCATACGGACTAATGTATCTCAGACTTAGGTTACCTTTCCGACCAAATCTCATAACTCCGTTCATAGGAGAAACTTTCAAAAAAGACCTTTCACCCTTCATGAACTCCACATAACGGAATCTCTTATCTACATAAGGTTTTTATCTACTTTGTGTTGTTCTAAGTCATCCTCGTATCACAATAACTTTCTCTAATGCCTGTTGAACCAAATTTGGACCTAATAATTGTGCTTTGCCAAATCATCCAATTAGTGATCGGCACTTGCGACTATATAGAGCCTCATACGGTGCAATCTGTATACTCGATTGGTAGTTATTATTATAAGAAAACTCTACCAATGGCAACTAATAGTCCCAATGGCCACCAAAATCAATTGCGTAAGCTCTAAGCATGTCCTCCAAGATCTGAATAACCCACTCATATTGTCCATCAGTTTGGGGATGAAAAGTTGTACTCAACTCCAGCTTGTGATCCCAACGGCCTTTGAAAGGACTTCTAAATCTCAAAAGTGAACTGCACACCCGGATCTGATATTATTGACATTGGCACTCCATGAACCTGAACTATCTCTCAAAGGTAAATGTTTGCTAACTACTTTGCGGTATAAGTAACTCGAACTAGTATGAAATGGGCAGATTTTGTGAGCCTATCCACAATCACCCAAACTGAGTTGTGCTTCTTGAAAGTATTCAGCAACCCAATAACAAAGTCCATAGTAATCCTTTCCCATTTCCACTATGGGATAGTCAATTTTTGCATTACTCCATCAGATTTTTGATGTTCATATTTGACCTGTTGACAATTCAAACAACTAGTCACATACTTCAAAATATCAGAATTCATATCTTTCCACCATAAGAAACCACGCAAGTCTTTATACATCTTTGAAGCATCAGCATGGATGGAGTATCGTGAGCTATGATCCTTTTTAAGTATTAGTCGCTTCACCTCACCCAGCAAGGGAATACACAATCTACCATGTTGACACAAAAACGCCCTCGCCATCAATTAAGAATGACTTAATGCCTCCAATCTGCACTCGATCTCGTAATCTAGAAAGTTGGCACTAAATCAATGTTGAACCCAATTTTTCTCATTGGAGTTAGCCCAAGTAAATCTTCAGGAAACACATGAATAAATTCTAGTACCACTGGAATGCTATTGATAGTAATATCCTCCCCTCGAGTATCATGGACAGTAGCAATAAAACCAAAGCACCCATGATTAATCATTCGACATGTCTTTACATAAGATATTATCTTTCCCTATGTTAGAAGAGTCATACCTTTCCATACTAAAGATGGTTCTCCAGGGAAATTAAAGTGTATTAGCTTAGCATAACAATCAACCAAAGAACAACATGATGCTAACCAGTTCATGCCCATAATTACATCAAAGTCAGATAGCGACAACTCTAATAAAGCAATTATTTTGTTCTTCCCCTGCATAGATATAACCTTTAGTCTGGCATGATAGTTCTATGTACCAACCTTGCTATGTAAGAGAGACCAACATGCAAGCGATTACAGCTAGCCTCCTTATCTGCCTTACCAATAGAGCTAGGGAGGAAGCCACTGATAGCTCTGATCGGATATATTTAGTTGTATGATCACACTACTTTCAAGAGGAGGAAGCCACAAGGAGAAGAAGTCAACTCATATCATGTTACTAGTTCGCCGCCTACGGGTCTTACTAGGTCTGGTCCCAAAAGAAGAGGAAGAGCCGGACTTATTAGCTCAGTATATGATGAGACAAATGCTATTTTGTCACTTGTAACTGTTTCAGTAGTATATAGGGAAGGTGCATCAGTATAATCATAAGAAATGAGAATCCCAACTCCAGCCTATTAGATTAGAGAAGTTGATTCACTTGACTTGAGGGACTTATTTAGGAGTCATTTCAACTCACTTGAAAAAGTATCCTCACAAGTTTAGGGGAAGAGGGAGAGGGGCAGGAAAGATGGTAGAATATCAAAACCCAAATCAAAGACAGGCACTCGACTGTATATATACACTCTATCCACTGATAAAATCTTCCCAACTGGATTCATAACCATATATGGCACATTAAGATTATCAACTCGTCATTCTAAAGATATAACAAAAGACAGGAATACATACGAATACGTAGAACCAGGATCAATAAGAGCATATGCCTTTTGAGAATTGACAGTAATAATACTTGTGACTATAACATTAGATCAGTTGACATCCTGTTTGCCCATAGAAAGTAATCTTGGTGCTCCACCTACTCCCTGAGCAACCTGTGCACCCTGTCGACTCTGTCTACAAGCACCCTGTGGAGCGGCCCTAGCTGGCTGAATTTGAGCTTGAGTATCTTCTACATTTCTCTGCACTTGTCTAGTAGCTTGACTAGTACCAAATTCTCCCTTAGGACAAAATTTAGCAATATGACCTCTTTTACCACAAGCAAAATATGGACCACCATAATTAGAACACCTTAGATGTTGTCCAGATTGGAATGAATTATCACCCTTCTTCTACATCTATTGTTATCACCCTTCTTCTACATCTGTTGTTGGCCCTGTCTAGCTGTAGTACCACTCTTAGAAGATTGCACCGATGAATCTAACTGAGTAGGCCTAGACTACCCACGATGAAATCCACTCTTGTCTCCAGATATAGCACCATTGAATCCATCTATATTATGTGCCTTCTTCCTTTCTCACATGGTTTTTGTCCATCTCCTAGTAGGACTCCCAATGACGAGTAGTGTCAACCACATATGAATATGTACCATATTGCATATCTCGTATCACATGACCACGATAATGGTGCTCTCGTCCATCCACAAATCTTCTCACTTTCTCCCTTGGATCTACAATAAAAAATGGGACATACTTAGATAATTCAATGAATTTGGCCTCATACTCTGTAACTGTCATATTTCCCTGACGCATATGATGGAATTGACGTGTCATATCCTCTAGTTTTCTCAATAGAATCTATTCTTACACATTGCTAAAAACTCTGACCAGGTGATAGCTGGTCACCCTGCTTCTCTAGCTCTTTGAATAGAAGTCCACCATGCCTCTGGTGATCCTAAGAACATAAAAGTGATAAATTCCACACCATGAGTCTCCTTCAACCCCAATGTAGTATTTTTCACAATGATCAGGGAACTTTTGAGGTTCAATAGAAGCTAGTGTTGTATCAAACTCTGGTGGCTTAAGGTCCATGAAATGCTAAAAATCTTTCGGTTGTCCCGAAGTTGCAACTCGATTACCAACTTGTTGAGGGTCAAGAAGCAGTGTCTGAGTCACATCAATGTTCAGCGGAACCTATTCTTACGTTATAGTAGTAGTCTGAGGAGCTGGGACTCCACCCTGATTAGGCACCAATACCTTTAACAAATTCAACAATCTCATCACAATATCCATAGGTAAAGCGACAGTAGGTGTAGCAGTTGGCACTGTTTATGGGGCATCCTAAACAGGTAGGTGTAGCTACTAGTGCTATTTGTGGGGCATCCTAAGCAACTTGTTCCTGCAGTTGCTCTGGGGCAGCAACTCGGGTCTATCCCTCATTCATAACTCCTGAATGAGAACCCAAAGATGCCCTAGTCCGAGCCCTAGTAGGATGAGATCTACCCTGATAGCCACTGGAGGTAATACCATGTTCCCCACCACATTCGACAGTTGTATTAGATCCAACAGCAGAGGAAGAGCCACATCTCTTACCTATCTGCGAAAAATATCTAAAAGTTAAACTTAATTTAACTCAACACATGATTAAGGAATGAAAAGGAGAATACATCCTAAATGTTTAGTAGCCGCAAGGACATAAATATGGGTGCCTACACACTTATGAACAAGACTCTACCAAACACTGTTCTATGACTCGGGACTTAAATCCTAGGCTTTGATACCGACTTTGTCACATCCCAAAATGTCCCCCAGATGTGACTGGCACCCACCCACACCATTTGTTGGGAGAAACAAATATTCATACACATCCAAACTATCCAAGAACTAAGAATATAATATATGTAGCTCCAAAACTCATCAATACTCATAACAATGGAGTAACTAGAAAACTGAAATCGCATATCAATTTATGAAAGGAAAAGATCACTTAACAAAAATATCTCTAGCCCAAATCCCACAATAAGATCAAGGAGCATCTAATAGAGTGATATGAGTTTAACTGTCAGGCATACAAATCCCAAAAAGAAGAAAAATATAAACTATAATAGATAGAGCTGAAGTAGTATCCTCCACGAATAATGTGAAGGCTCACCTTAGCAATAGAGTCCATGAAAACGAACTCGCCAGCCATAAGTCTCGCCCTCTGTAACAAAATCTGTGTTTACATGCAAGTAAGAAGTGAGCTATATATAAATATAACCTAGTAAGATCCTCGACTCGTTACTTTAATACCCCTGGAACAAGAGTTATAAAATACATGTGCACAACGAATATACATAATTAATATACACAAGAATATACTGCATAATAAGCTCAATAAGTTCAAACAATTGTTTAAAAAGGATCACGACATGTCTCAATTCAATCTACACGCAAAACTTATCATAAACGACACCCCAACAAGCCCATGGCAGCATGTATAATGCTATAAAAGTATAATAAATCTACATGTACAAAGCCAATAACATATTACGGCAGCATGGGTATGCCCCTAATATATTACGGTGACTAAGTATGCCTCTAGTAGTCATATCATAGTAATAAAGAAGGATATCCAGCATCATACCACATATAACTCATGAAAATATTCAATATTGTTCTCAAATATAGCATATCTAGGGCTGATAAAAATATCAACTCTGTCAAGCACATGCTTGTCCCAACACATACACTTGATAGAGAATTTTTTTTTTTCAAAATATATTTGTAAAGCAAGCACTAAAGCTTAAGGTCTCACTTACCTTACTAATGACAAGTTCTACAACTTGCATGCATAGAACACCCACCAAAACAACCCCTACTTGTCTCAATCTATGAAAAAATATTGATTATCGATATCAATTATGTTTGCCAATCTCAAGTCTTACTATCCCTAGTCTTCAAGTTTAGGGTTAAACCCTAATACCCAATACCTTAGACTATAAATTAAAAGTAAAGGTATTCTTAATCTCATTGTTAAAACCTAATTGGTGAAAATTTTGGTAAATATGTTTTTAACTAACAAGAGTACACAACAACAAGAAAATATCTGTATTTTATCACCCAAAATAGTGGTACAAAGATTAAGTTGATTCTATGTATCAATTTGCCTGAATCATCTTGTGAGTTGTGTGTTTTCTTTAAAGACAAAGTAACGATAGAAAAAGAAAAAGGACTACTCAATTTTTTTCTTTCCTGCGTGTGCTTTGTTAGAAAGAAAAAAAGGTTTGTTCACTCCTTTATCTTATTTATTTATTTGTAAAATATTTTAATGAAAATTATTAGTGGTTAAAATTACTAATTAATCCTTCATTAAAGAGTTATGGTTATTACAGTAACTACCCTTTAATACCAAGAAAAATACTACTTTAAATGGAAAAAATGGTATTTAAATCTATAAGAGAGGGTTAACCAGCTAAATGACCAAACTTAAAACAAAACTACTTACACTGTTGTTTATTTTGTGAACATTAAACCAACAAATTTACCAATACCATGATAAACTTAGCAACATATGTTAAACCCAAAAAAAAAAAAATAGGTCTCAAACAAATACCAAATTGTAAAATGTAGAACAACTGACTAGCTTAAAATAAACCCCCCAAAAAAAAAACCCATAAAAGTCAACACCAAAAATCTAAAAATGTAACCACCCTTAAACACCAAGAAAAATACTATATTGAAATTTAAAAAAAAATAGAATTCAAACTCATGATAAAGGGATAACCAATCAAATGACCAAACCTTAAATAAAACTGTTTACATTGTTCTTTATTTTATGAACATTAAACCAACAAATTTACCAATACCATGACAAACTTAGCAACTTATGCTATACCCAAAAAATTGAAACAAATAGGTACCAAACAAATACTAAAGAGTTAAATGTAGAACAATTTACTAGTATAAAATAAATCAAGAAACAAAACCCCACAAAGGTCAACACCAAAAATCCAAAAATGTAAATACCCTTTAACACTAACGAAATGCTACTTTAAAAACGTTGAAAAATGACATTCAAAACCATGAGAAAGAGTTAACCAACCAAATGACCAAATTTAAAACTAACCTATTTACATTTTTCTTTATTTGTGAACGTTAAGCCAAAAGATTTACCAATTCCATAACAAAGTTAGTAACATATGTTTAAACCAAAAAAAAAAAATCATTCTCAAACAAAAACCAAAGAGATAAATGTAGAATAACTTAAAATCATAAAATAACTTTTCTTTAACATAGTGAACCAATATACAAAAAAGGAATAGAGTGTTTGTAAAGTATAAAAAAATGAAAGATGTAGTATTACATACTTTTGTGCTTGTCATGACCCAAGCCTAGGGCATAGACTTTCACGACACATAGGAAATCCAAAGGGGACCCCAAGTAAGCCTCTTAACATATCATTATACATCCTTACTCGCAGAAGCAATAAAGTACAACAAGAGATAATAAATAGGGATAATCGAGGCTAAGGGACAATTTTCATATCATAAACATCAAGAGTCAAGAAATAGACTCAAGATCATAGCATTACACATAACATGTCCAACAACACCTCTAACCATAAAACTTAGCAGGGGCCAAGATAAGCAACTGGGCTCACCCTCATAGTCAAATACATAATAAAAGAAAGGGAGTGCTTATACATAGTATAAGATCAAAGTCAATGTCCACAAAGTGGAGGACTGACCAACTAGTTTTGAGAGAGAGACTGTACTAGCCACGTGGAGGGGGATGATCAAGTGGGACTCTGGTTCCTACACGGTAACATCATGTAGGCATAGAGTATGCATTAGTATGTTTGAATGTACTAAGTATGTAGGATGCAATGCAACAAGGGATAAGCAACATAATCAAAATAAATAACATAGGCAATAGATAAGCACCTAGCAATATGGCATGTATGAATAATACTTGAAGTAAAATCATGCTTATATAGAACATTATACATGTGTAAGGAGAGACCATTATTAGTGAATATCCAAGGCATACCACCTCCTTGGAGAGACGATTGAGGTACAAACCCTTTAATTGGTTGATGCAGTATAAACCCCTTAACAAGATTGATGAGGTACAAACCCCTCAACAAGGTTGATGAGGTACAACCCCCTCAACAAAGTTATCAAGGCACAAACCCCTCGACGTAGTTGGACGGGCCTACCACCTCCTGAACGAGGTGATCGAGGTACAAACCCCTCAACAAGGTTGCATGAGCCTACCACCTCACGAGCGAGGTGATCGAGGTTCAAACCGCTCAACAAGGTTACTCGGGCCTATAATCTCCCGAGTGAGGCTTGGTCAATTCCCAATATTACAGAGATAATATATTATGCATACATTCCTTTCATCATTTTATATTCATTTAACTCATAAGACATGCATTGGACCTTCAATTCCTCATGAAACCATAATCAGACATTTTATCAAATACTTGGCGGGTGTATAGTTCTAGTGTAAAATCATGCATTTTAAAAGTGGAATTGTGCTAGAAAATTCAATGTAAAACCATCAATGAATACTTGGTAACACCCTCAAGCAATGTACATAAATACCCTTCATCCAATATCACAATTGACCTTAGATTCATAGCTCAAAACATTCTAGAACAATACGCATTTCATGAAACCCGAACATAGTGTGTAGTAGAATTCATAATAAGTAAAACCCATGAGTAAATCAACTCTAAATCATGCAATTTTAAGTACAGTAAAGTTTGGGAATTATGGGTGAAAGGAACCCATGAAAGAAACCCACATACCTTGACTTTGGAGAATTCTTGATGAAGAATGGAAATGGAGACTTGAAACTTGGGTGAAATCCTTAAGATCTAGAAAGGGTTTTGGAACTTGAATTTCGAGAAAAAAATATTTCTAAGTTTTGAGTGAGTATTGGGGAATGCCTTGAATGATATGAAGGTGAAATATGGCAAAGTATAGGTATTTTCACGTATGGGTAGGTTTAAGCCCAAGATCCAAAAGCCTTGGACCGAACTCAAAAACAAACTGCACAAAATAACACACTGGCGTGTCGCGCCAGCATCATGCCTCAAAACTTGGGAATTTTGAATTTTGCTACAGTTACTCTAAAATCAGGGTTAAACCCACTCCCCACTCAATTTTTCCCCTGATGAAGAATATGAAGATGAATTTTCGAAATAACACATGAATTTTGAGATATATAGAAATTATGATTTCAGACACTTTCGAGGCATATTTTTGGGCACTTCTATGGGCCATTTCAATATCTCTCCCTTGGGAACAGTCGTCCCGGAATGTCAAAGGAACGTATATGAGAAGAGTAATCACGAATAGGTCAGCCCCAACAAGGACGCATCAATACACTTAAACACCATTTTAAAATATCCAAATACAAGTGTAAAAATCATAATGAACTTTATCAATTTAAACATGAATGCATGTGTAACGACCCCAAAAAGTGTCCTAAAATATGTCTCGAAAGTGTCAAAATCATATTTTTTATATATCTCAAAATTCATATGCTATATCAAAAATCTGACTTCATATTAATGTTCAGGGGGTCAAATTGAGTGAGAATTGGGTCTAACCCCGAGAGTAAATGATTAGCAATTCATTTTTTGTAATTTTTGATTTTCACAATCAATCTACAACAGTACCATGATGCGCAGTCATAACGGACCTGTGTAAATCTGCCTCTGTGATAGGCTGCGTCGTAAACCAGACGCGAACCTATGTATTTTGCTGTCAGTGATTTCTATCTCGGTCCAAGGCTTTTGGGTCTTCAGCCTAAGTTTTTCCAAATGTGAAAATATTTATACTTAGCTATTTTTTACCCTCATATCATTCAAAACATTCCCAAATACTCATTCAAATGCTTAGCCAAATATTCTACTCATAAACTCAAGTCTCAAAAGCTTATCCTGACTAAGGATTTTCTCTCAAAGTTCAAGTCACCATCTCCAATCTTCATCAAGTTCATCTCCAAAGCTAAGGTATGTAGGTTTCTTTCATAGGTTCCTTTCACCTATGATGCCCAAGCTTCCCTTTTATAAAAATTGTATGATTTAAAGTTGATTTACTCATGGGTCTTATTTATTATGAAAATCACTGCACACTATGTTGGGTTTATGAAATTGTGACTGTTTTACTATATTTTGCGCTATGAATTTAAGATCTAATGTGAGTTTGATGAAGGGTTTTGATGTATATTGCTTGAGGGTGCTACCAAAAATATATTGATGGTTTTTACATTGAATTTTTTAGCATGATAACACTCTTAAATTGTATGGTTTTACACTAGCACTTCACACCCTCTAAGTGTTTGATAAAATTTTCGACTATGATTTCTTGAGGAATTGAAGGTCCAATGTATGTTTAAGAATTGAGTGACTTTATGATGATGAAATGATGATGAAAAGGAATGCATGTATAAGATGATGAAAGGAGTGTATCTATATATATATAATATTATCTCTATAGTGTTGGGGATGACCAAGCCTAGGTCAGGGGTTGTAGGCTCGGGTAACCTTGTTGAGGGATTGGTACCTCAATCACCTAACTCTGGGGTTGGTAGGTCAGGGTAACCTTGTTGGGGGTTGGTACCCATCAACCTTGTTGGGGGTTTGTACCCATCAACCTTGTTGGGGGTTTTGTACTCCATCAACCTTATGAAGGGGTTCATAACTCATGTGCCTCACAAAGGAGGTGGTAGGTCTTTGATTGCACTAAAAATGGTCACTCCTTACACTTATTGTTTGATCCATATAAGCATGATTTACTACGAGTATCTTTCATACATGACATACTGCTATATGTACTCATTGCCTATGCTTATGTATTTTGATTATGTTACCATCACTTGTTGCGTCGCATCCTACATACTTAGTACACTCTACCGTACTAATATACTCTATGCCTACATGATGTCACCATGTTAGAACCAGTACACCGCTTGATCCTCCTCCTCCTCTACGTGGCTAGTACGATTGTCTCTCAAGCTTGTTGGTGAGTCCTCCATTCCGAGAACTTTGCTTATGATCTCTTGCTATGTACTAAGACTATCTTATCTTTACTTATGTATTAACTATGAGGGTTAGCCTATTTGTTTGTCGTCGCCCCTGCTCTTATCTATATAGTAGAGGTATTGTTGGACATGTTATGTTTCTATACTATGAGCCTTGACTGTCTTGTTTCTTGATGTTATGATATGGAAGTTTACCCTTAGCCCCAATTCCCTTATTTATGCTTATCTCTCATTGTCATTCTAATTGCTTCCGCGACCAAGGATGTGTAATAACATGCTATGAGGCTTGTTTAGGTTTCCATCGGGTTCCCCATTCTCTGGTCATGTCTAGGCCCTAGGCTTGGTCGTGAAAAAGGTGGTATCAAAGCATTAGTTATTAGATCCTTAAATTCCAACACATCACATTGATTAGAGTCTTATTCATAGTTGTGTTGTGCATCACAACTATGACTAGGAGGATATGAGATATTTTAGGAAATGTTTCCCTTCTCTATGTTCTAAGTCGTGCTACAGAGTTGAAGTAAGTTTTCTCCCCTAACGATTATCCTTGGCTATGCTAGATCATGCCTAACATGAGAGCAAGAAGAGCCCGCACACCCGAAGAGTAACCAGCTAATGGAGAGCTTAGAGATCCTCTCACTTTTCTTGCACAAGTGGTGGCTAATCAAGCCAACCAAGGGACCCAAGCCCCTCATGCTCCTACACTGGCATCTTAGGTGAGAGATTTCATGGGGATGAATCCCCTAGAATTCCATGGGTTAAAGGTGAGTGAGGACCCTCAAGAGTTGATTGATGAGGTCTAAAAGATTTTGTCTATCATGGGTGTGAGACTGGAGGATAAGGTGGTGTTGGCAGCCTACCAACTCAAAGGGGTAGCACAAATATGGTACAATCAATGGAAGGAGGAAAAAGGAGTCAACAATGTGGTTCTACGGGAAGAGTTCAAGGCAACCTTTTTTAATTGGTTCTTCCCTCTTGAGCTTAGGGAAGCCAAATTAGTGGAATTATGAATTTGATATAAGGATCTATGGGTGTAAAGGAGTATTCCCTCAAGTTCACCTAACTTTCAAAGTTTTCTCCTCACTTGGTTACCGATTCAAGGTCGAGAATAAAAAAGTTCGTGATTAGTGTGTCCGACTTAGTGAGTGAAGAATACCGGTCCACCATGTTGATTAGTGACATGGACTTTCACGTTTGATGACCTATGCCGAACAAATGGAAGAGGAGAAATTGAGGAAGAGAAGGGGTCATGAGACCAAGAGGGCCAATTTTGAGGGTAAGTTCCAAAAGAGTGGTCGGTTCCATCGAGGCAAGGGGTCCTCTCATACATTTGAAAAGAGGGTTGCCAATGACTTTCTAAAGGACCAAGGTGTTAGGGGTGTAGATCCTAGTGATGTGTGTCTGAGGTATGGAAAGGGTCATGGTGGCCCATGCTTGAGGAATACCAGTGCTTTATATGGTTTTGGGGAAATGGGGCATAAGGCAATAGATTGCCCTCGAAATCACAACAAGGTTAAGAATGTTCTCCACAAGGTGCTAATGTGATTCCTTTGGGGAGAGGTGGTTGATAAGATAGTTCTCCACTGCACAATAGGTTTTATATTTTGCATGGGAGGCAAGGGTTTGACAAGGTCCCCAATGTTGTTACCGGTATATTGAAAATCTTTGACTTTGATTATGTGCATTGATTGATCCGAGTGCCACTCTTTCTTTTGTCATCCCCCTTGTTGCCAAAAAGTTCCATGTTGAGCCCGAATTATTGCATGAGTCATATGAGGTGTCTACTCCTATTGGTGCATCTATTGTTACTAGAAAAGTCTATAGAAGTTGTCCTATTTGCATCTTGCATAAGATGTTGCCTTGTGATCTTGTTGAGTTGGACATGGTTAATTTTGATGTCTTTCTTGGAATGGATTGGTAGCATTCATACTATGCTTCTATTGACTGTAGAACCCGTAGGGTAAAATTCTAATTCCCAAATGAACCCATCCTTGAGTGGGAAAGTCGTGATGTAGTCGTCAAGGGTAGGTTCATCTCCTGTATTATGTCTCGTAACTTGATCTCTAAGGGGTGTCTTTAGCATTTTGTGAGGGTTAGGGATGTGAAGTCCAAATTCCTTGCCATACAGCTGGTTCCTATTGTTAATGAGTTCCTTAATGTCTTTCCAAATGACCTTCCTGGTGTTCCTCCCGAAGGGGGAATAGATTTTGGTATAGATCTCCTTCCCGATACTCAACCTATTTCTATTCCCCCTTACCGCATGGACTCGAAGGAGTTGAAGGAACAATTGAAGAACTTTTTGGAGAAGGGATTTATTACGCCTAGCCAATCACCTTGGGGTGCACCGGTGTTGTTTGTGAAAAAGAAGGATGGGTCCCTTAGGATGTGTATTGACTACCAAAACCTTAATAGGGTCACCATCAAGAATAGGTATCCTCTTCCAAGGATTGATGATTTGTTTGACTAATTGCAAGGGGATAGCCAGTTCTCTAAGATTGATCTTTGATTCGGGTTTCATCAAGTGAAGGAGAGGGAGTGTGACATTCCCAAGATGGTCTTATGGACTAGATATGGGAATTATGAGTTTGTTGTGATATCTTTTGGTTGGCCAATGCACTAGCCATCTTCATAGACCTTATGAATAGGGTTTTCAAACCCTACCTTAATTCATTTGTTGTGGTATTCGTTGATAATATTTTGATCTATTCTCATGGTGAGGAGGAGCATAGGGCTTATTTGAGGGTTATGTTGCAAAGATTGAGAGAGGAGAGGCTATATGCTAAATATGAAAAGTGTGAATTTTGGTTGAAGGAGGTTGCCTTCATAGGACATGTGGTGTCGGAGGATGGCATTAAGGTGGGTCCTAAGAAGACCCATGTGATTAAAAATTGTCCTAGACCGTTGACCCCGTTAGTCAATAAGAGCTTCTTGGGCTTAGTGGGGTATTATCATAGATTCGTGAATGGGTTCTCTTCTATTTCTTCCCCTATGAAAAAATTGACTCAAAAGAAGGCCAAGTTTGTGTGGACCGATGAGTGTGAGAGGAGCTTCCAAACCTTGAAAGATAAGCTTGTCTCAGCTCCTATATTGTCATTACCAGATGGGTTAGAGGGATTTATTGTGTATTATGATGCTTCTAGAGCTGGGTTGGGTTGTGTTCTAATGCAAAATGGTAAGGTCATAGCCTATGCTTCTAGGAAACTCAAGGTGCATGAAAAGAGCTATCCTACCCACGATCTTGAACTAGCCACCATGGTATTTGCATTAAAGATTTTGTTTCATTACTTGTATGGGGTGCATGTTGATGTGTTCACTGATCATAAGAGTCTCCAATATGTCTTCACTCAAAAAGATCTCAACTTGAAGCAAAGAAGGTAGCTGGAACTCCTTAAGGACTATCATATTAGTGTGTATTATCATCCGAGTAAGGCTAATGGCGGATACATTGAGTAGGGTGTCTATGGGTAGCCTAGCTCATGTTGATGGTGGTGATAAAGAGGTTGCTAGGGAGGTCCATCGTAGGCTAGATTGGGTGTTAGATTAGGGGAAGTGGATAATAGTCAGGTTGTTGTTGTTGATGGTTCTAAATCTTCATTGGTTGAGGGGGTGAAAGCTAAGCAAGATCTTGATCCCTCCTTTGGTGGATTTGAAGGCCTTGGTTGGTAATGGGAAAGTGGAGGTTTTCTCCCAAGGGGGAGATGGTGCACTTAGATACCAAGATAGGTTGTGTATGCCTTGTGTGGATGGCTTGAGAGAGAGAATTCTTGATGAGGCTCACGGTACTTCCTAGTCTATTCACCCCGGTTACTAAAATGTATAGGGATTTGAGAGAGGTGTATTGGTAAGGAGGCATGAAGAAAGATATTGCAAAATTTGTGTCCAGTTGTCATAGTTGTCAACAAGTCAAAGCCAAACATTAAAGGTTGGGTGGCCTAATCTAAAACATAGAGACTTGGAAGTGGGAAGAGATTAATATAGAATTTGTAGTTAGGTTGCTCAAGACTAGGAAGGGTTTTGATTCCATTTTAGGCATGGTTGATAGGATGACGAAATTGGGTCACTTTCTACTGGTTAAGACCACATATGGGGCTGAAGAGTATGCTAGGTTGTACATCCATGACTTGGTGAGATTGCATAAGGTTCCTTTATCCATCATATTGGATTGTAGAGCTTAATTTACTTCATATTTTTGGAGGTATTTCCAAAGGGGTCTTAGTACAAAGGTTAAGCTTAATACGGCCTTCCACCCTCAAATGGATGGCCAAGCCAAAAGGACAATCCAAACCCTTGAGGATATACTTAGAGCTTTTGTATTGGAGCTTAAGGGTAGTTGGGATAATTGTCTTCCATTGAATGAGTTCGCCCACAACAATAGCCATCATTCTAGCATCGGTTTGGCTCCTTTTGAGGCTCTTTATGGTAGAGATTATAGATCAGTAGTTAGGTGGTTTGAAATTGGTGAAGTGGCTATGTTGGGACCAGAACTGGTTATGGAGGCTCTTTAGAAGGTTAGGATGATTAGAGAAAGGTTGAAAATGGCCCAAAGTCGCCAAAGTCCTATGCCAATGTAAGGAGAAGGGACCTTGAATTCAAAGTTGGTGATTGGGTGTATTTGAAGGTGTCACCCATGAAGGGTGTGTTCTGTTTTGGTAAGAAGGGAAAGTTGAGCCCTATATATGTGGTCCCTTATAGGGTGATGGGGAGAATTGTTAAGGTAGCTTACGAGTTGGATTTTCATAGAGAAACGGAATTGATTCATCCAGAATTTCATGTGTCTATGTTACGGAAGTGTGTGGGTGATCCTAATGCTATTGTGCCCCTTGATGTTGTGAGTGTTGTGGAAGACAACTTGACTTATGAAGAGGTTCCGGTTCAGATTTTGGACAGGCAAGTAAAGAGATTAAGGAACAAGGATGTGGCTTCTGTTAAGGTCCTTTGGAGGAATCAACAAGTCGAAAGTGCTACATGGGAGGCCGAAGCGGACATGCAAAAATGATATCCTTATCTTTTCCACTCCACTCAAGCCTAAGGTATTTATCTAAGTCCCCTATGTAATTTCAATTCTAAGTTTAGCCCATGACATATACATACATTCATGTTTAAATTGATAAGTTCATGATAATTTTACACTTACGATGAGATTTTTGAAATGATGTTTAAGTGCATTGTTGCATCCTTATGAGGGCTGAAATTGTCATGTTTATGTCTCTCATGTGTGTTTATTTGACATTTGCGGAAGAATATTCTCAAGGGGGGCATATTGTAACGACCCCAAAAAGTGCCCGAAAATGTGCCTCGAAAGTTCCGGAATCATAATTTCTATATATCTCAAAATCTGTGTGCGATATCAAAAATCTGACTTTATATTCTTGTTCAGGGTTTCAAATTAAGTGGGAGATGGGTCTATCCCTGATTTAAGAGCAAACAATTAGCAATTTTATTTTTTATAATTTCTTATTTCCAGAATTGATCCTCGATGGTACCGCGATGCGTAGTCATAGCGGAACTATGTAAATCTTGCCTTCACGACAGGTCCACATCGCGGACCAGACATGGATTTGTGTATTTTGCTGCAAGTGATTTTTATCTCGGGATGTGGACCAGACGCAGACCTGTGTGTTTTGCTACAGGTGATTTTTATCTCAGTCCAAAGCTTTTGGGTCTTTGGCCTAAGTGTTCCCAAACATAAAAATATCTATACTTAGCCAATTTTCACCCTCATATTATTATAAACATTTCCCAATACTCATTCAAACACTTAGCCAAATATTCTACTCCTAAACTCAAGTCTCAAAAGATCATCCGGATCTAAGGATTTACTCTCAAGCTTTAAGTCTCCATCTCCAATCTTCATCAAGTTCATCTCTAAAGCTAAGATATGTTGGTTTCTTTCATGGGTTCCTTTCACCTATGATGCCCAAGCTTCCTTCCTTAAAAATTGCATGATTTAAAGTTGATTTACTTATGGGTTTTATTTATTATGAAAATCACTACACACTATGTTGGGGTTTATGAAATTCTAATTATTTTACTATGTTTAGGGCTATGAATCTAAGATCTAGTGTGAGATTTGATGAACAGTTTTGATGTATATTTCTTGAGGGTGTTACCAAGAATCTATTGATGGTTTTACATTGGATTTTGTAGCGTGATAACACTCTTGAATTGCACGGTCTTTACACTAGCACTTTACACCCGCTAAGTGTTTGACAAAATATCCGATTATGATTTCTTGAGGAATTGAAGGCCCGATGCATGTCTTATGAATTGAGTGACTTTATGATCATGAAATGATGATGAAAAGGGATGTATGTATATGATGATAAAAGGAGTGTGTGTGTGTGTATATATGATATTATCTCTATAGTGTTAGGGATGACTAGACCTAGCTCGGAGGGTTGTAGGCCCGGGTAACCTTGTTGAGGGTTTGGTACCTCGATCGCCTAGCTCACGGGGTGGTAGGCCTAGGTAACCTTGTTGGGTGTTTGAACCCATCAACCTTCTTGGGGGGATTGTACTCCATCAACCTTATTGGGGGGTTTGTACTCTATCAAACTCATGAAGGGGTTCGTACCTCATGCGCCTCTCCAAGGAGGTGGAAGGCCTTGGATTGCACTAAGAATGGTCACTCCTTAGTTTTATGATCCATATAAACATGATTTACTAGGAGCATCTTCCATCTATGTCATATTGCTATATGTACTCATTGCCTGTGCTTATGAATTTCGATTATGTTACCATCACTTGTTGCATTGCATCTTATATACTTAGCACATTCTAACGTACTAATGCATATTCTATACCTACATGATATCACCATGTAGGAACCAGTGCAGCGCTTGATCATCCTCCTCCTCCACGTGGCTAGAACAATTGTCTCTCAAGCATGTTGGGGAGTCCTTCAGTCCAGGGACATTTATTATGATTTTTTGCTATGTATTAAGACTATCTTATCTTTATTTATGTATTGATTATGAGGGTGAGCCTAGTTGTTTGTTGTGGCCCCCGCTCTTATCTATGTAGTAGAGGTATTGTTGGACATGTTACGTATCCATACTATAAGCCTCGATAGAAAGAAGATCTTTTGTCTTATGGTAGCCTCAAAATGAAGATAATGTACTCACAAGAATGTTAGATGTGAAAGTTTCATTTCATCCGGCTCAAGTAGGTACACCAAATAAGGAAAGGGAATATCGTTTTTAAAATCTAGGGGAAAATCAAACTTCCATCAAAGATAAGCAAATGCTCTCTTGTTTCTTGATGTTATGATATTGAAGTTTACCCTTAGCCCCAATTCTCTTGTTTATGCTTATCGCTCGTTGTCATTCTAATTGCTTCTACGACCAAGGATGTGTAATGATATGCTATGAGACTTATTTGGGGTTCCTTCGGGTTCTCCATTCGCCAGTCATGTCTAGGCCCTCGGCTTGGTTCGTGACAGCATGCAAATGACAGAGGGGCTGAAACATAAGATTTGGAACCATAGAAGAAAAAGGACTTAACGTGTTATCACAAGCTTGAATAGAATGAAAGAGGTGCGATATTGCTTTTCCATGCCCCCTCCGGCTCCCCAAGAGACACTTTCGACTTGTCGATACTTCCAAAAAGGTCCTTGACAAACACCACATCCTTACAAATCAACCTTCACTCATATTCACCTAAATTCTCCACCAGACTTTCTCATAGGTCAACTCATCCTTCACAGCATCCACAACCCCAAAGAGTCCTATAACACTTGATCACCAACACATCTCCTCAACCTAGAAGCATGAACAACCGGACGAACCATATCCATATCCACAGGTAATTCCCATTCGTATAAAACCTCACCAATCTTTCTCCACACTCTATGAAGACTCACATACCATAACGCAATTCCCTCCTTATCAAGACAAACCACACTTTTGTGAATGATACCTTCAAATAGACCCAATCACCAACTTTGAATTCAAGCTCTCTCCTCTTCACACCGGCTTAGGATTTTTGAGGACCTTAGGCTATTTTCAACCTTTCTCAAATCAACCTCACCTTCTCCATAGCCACCATAACCAGATCAGTACCTAACAAAACCATTCCTCCTAGTTTAACCTCCCAATTGGTGAACTACAATGTGTACCAAGGAGGGCCTCAAAAGGAGCCACACTAATGCTAGGATGGTAGCTATATTATAAGCAAACCCAATCAATGGAAGATGATCGTCCCAACTACCCTTGAACTCCAAAAGTGTGAAGTGAAGTGAGCACCAAGATCTGATATGATAGACAAAGGAACCCCATGCAACCTTACCAAGTGATGAATGTACAACCTAGCATAATCTTCAGCCCCTTATGTGGTCTTAACCTGTAGAAAGTGAGCCGATTTCGTCATCCTATCAACCACAACCAAAATGGATTCAAAACCCCCTTCTAGTCTTGGGCAACCCAACCAAAAAATCCATATTAATTTCCTTTCACTTTCAAGTAGGAATCTCTATGTATTGTGCTAGGCCACCGGGCCTTTGGTGCTCAGCTTTGACTTGTTGACAACTATGACAATCAGAAACAAATTTGGCAATTTACCTTTTCATGCCTCCCCACTAATACACCTCTCTCAAATCTTTATAAATCTTAGAAGAACTAGGGTGAATAGAATAGAAAGAACCATGAGCCTCATCAAGAATCTTTTCTCTCAACCCATCAACACAACGCACATATAACCTACATTGTTATCTAAGGGTACCATCTCCCCCTTGGGAGAAAACCTCTCATTACCACCCTTTACCAATGCCTTCAATTCCAACAAAGCGGGGTCAATATCTTTCTTAGCTTTCACCTCCTCAACTAATGAAGATCTAGAACCATCAACAACAGCAGCACCACCATTATCAACCTCTTCCAACCCAAATCCCAATCTAGCCAACCGATGGACCTTCCTAGCCACCCCTTTTCCACCATCATCAACATGAGGTAGGCTACCCATCCACACCCTATTCAAAGCATCGGCCACCATATTAGCCTTACTGGGATGATAATACACATGTATGTCATAGTCCTTAAGAAGTTCTAGCCACCTCATATGTCTCAAGTTGAGTTCTTTTTCAGTGAAGACATATTGGAGACTCTTATGATCGGTAAACACATCCACAGGCACCCCATACCAACAATGATGCCAAATTTTCAAAGTAAATTCCAGGTCGGCCAATTCAAGATCATGGGTAGGGTAATCCTTCGCAAGCACCTTAAGTTGTCTAGAGGCATAGGGTATCATATACCATTTAGCATCAAAACGCCACCCAAACCAATTCTTGAGGCATAATAATACACAACAACCCCTTCCAACCCTTCTGGTAGGGCCAAGATAGGAGCAGACACAAGCTTAACTTTAAAAGTTTTAGAAACTCTATTCACACTCATCGGTCAATCAAATTAGCCTCACTTGGGGTCAACTAAGTCATGGGAGAAGCAATGGAAGAAAACCTATCCACAAACCTCTGATAATACCCACTAAGTCCAAGACGCCCCTTATATCTAACGGGGTCAACAGTATAGGCTAATCTCTAATCACCTTTGTTTTATTAGGGCCTACCTTAATGCCATCACCCGACACCACACAACCTAGGAAGGCAACCTATTACAACCCAAAACTCCCATTTCTCCTATTTAGCACCCAACTTTCTTCCTTAAACTTTATGGTACTACCCTCAATTGAATCACATGTTTCTCCTCACTCCTGGAGGCAAACCAACATATCACCACCAAGGACCATCACAAACATAAAAAGGCAAGGTTTAAAGACCCTAATCATGAGACCTATAGACATAACCGATGCACTGGCCAAACTAAAGACACTATTCCAAATTCAAGAATACCGGTAAGGACACCAAGGACTCATCTACCACCAAAATAGCCTAATAGAAATAACTTAGGTTCAACACCCCTAACTCTCACAAGATGAAGAATGCAACCTTTAGAGCTCAAGTGTACCACAGTATAAGAAATAGATCTAACTCTTTTGGTATAACTAGACAATCTCCCACTCAAAGACGGGTTTAGTAGGGACTTGGAATCTAACTCTACGGGTTCTACTATCCAAGGAGACCCAACATCTTATGCAACTAATCCATCCTAAGTATGGCATCAAATCTACTACATCAAACCCAACAAGTCACAAGGCAAGACCTATTGCAATATGAACACGGAACAATACCTATGAACTTCCTAACAATAATAGATTCAACAAAAAAGGGGGTAGACTTCAAACGTTCACAAAACAACTCGGGCACACTTAAAGCCCACAAGCAATAAGGAAGAATAATGAAAGAAATAGTGGCACCCAGGACCATCAAGGCATACACATCAAAACCAAAGGAAATTTCAACATACCGGTAACAATATTGGCACCCCATCCCTTCCTTGAGACCCTTGATCAACATGACCACCTTGCCCTTGTGGTCGGCCATCTTTACCTTTGTCGTGATTGTGTGGACAATCCGGAACTTTGTGGCCCCTCTCTCCACACCCAAAGCATGCACTCATGTTCCCTCAAACATGGGACTCTATGCACCTTACCACATGTTGGACACATAGCATTACCTCTATCATTGAGACTTTGGAACTTTCCTTAAAAACAGGCCCTCTTGGCCTCACTACCCCTTCTCTTACCATTTGATATCTTGGGAGCACTCACTTGATGATTGAGATGAGTTGTCAATTTTGTCACCGCTTTAGCCAATACACATAGAGCATTGCAAATCTCTACATTTGATATATCGTTGTCTTCTATAGCTTGAGATATGTCCTGAAATGTAATGGTTAGAAATTAGCAATAAGCACTAGGGGACCCAACTCTATAGCATGACATAGATCATGAAGAAGTGAAACATTTCCTAGAATGCCTCATAGCCTCCAATTCATAGTCGTAGCGCGCTTCACAATCGTGAATAAGACTCAAATCAATGTGGTGTGTTGGAGGGCGAGGACTTAACAACCTAGTACTCTGATAACAAGTTTATCACAACCCAAGCCTAGGACCTTAACGTTACACGATGTATGGGGAATCGGAAGGGACCCCAAGCAAGCCTCTTAACATATCATTACACATCCTTGGTGGCAGAATCAATAATGTACAACAAGAAATAGTAAATAGGGATAGTAGGGGCTAAGGGATAACTTTTATATCATAAACATCAAGAGTCAAGAGAGAGAGTCAAGCTCATAGAATTATACATAACATGCCTAATAACACCTCTAACCATAGAACTTAGTGGTGGCCAAGACAAGCAACCGGGCTCACCCTCATAGTCAAGTACATGATAAAAGAAAAGGGGATTCTTATACATAGCATAAGATCAAAGTTAATGTCCCCGAAGTGGAGGACTCACCAACTAGCTTTAAGAGAGAGATCGTACTAGCCACGTGGAGGGGGATAATCAAGTGGGACTCCAGTTCCTACATGGTAACATCATGTAGATATAAAGTATGTGTTAGTATGTTTGAATGTACTAAGTATGTAGGATGCAATGCAACAAGGGATAAGCAACATAATTGAAATACATAATATAGGCAATGGATAAGCATATAGCAATATGGCATGTAAGAATGATGCTTCAAGTAAAATCATGCTTATATAGAACATTATACATGTGCAAGAAGAGACCATTATTAGAGAATATCTAAGGCCTAACACCTCCTTAGAGAGGTAAATGAAGTACGAACCCCTCAATTGGTTGATGAGGTACAAACCTCTTAACAAGGTTGATAAGGTACAAACCCCTCAACAAGGTTGATAAGGTACAAATCCCTCGACAAGGTAATCAAGAAACAAACCCCACAACATGGTTGCACGGGCCTAACACCTCCCGAGCGAGGTGATAGAGGTACAAAGCCCTCAACAAGGTTGCACGGGCCTACTACCTCCCAAGCGAGGCGATCGAGGTTCAAATCCCTCAACAAGGTTACCGGGGTCTACAACCTTCCAAGTGAGGCTTGGTCAATTCCCAACACTATAGAGATAATATTGTATACGTACATTCCTTTCATCAACATATAGTCATTTAACTCATAAGACGTGCATTGGACCTTCAATTTCTCACGAAACCATAAGCAGATATTTTACTAAACACTTAGCAGGTGTGTACTGCTAGTGTAAAATCATGCATTTCAAGAGTGGAATCATGCTAGAAAATTCAATGTAAAACTATCAATAGATACTTGGTAACACCCTCAACCAATATACATCAAATCCCTTCATTAAATCTCACAATAGACCTTAGATTCATAGCTGAAAACATGGTAAAACAATCATAATTTCATGAAACCCCAACATAGTGTGCAGTGAAATTCATAATAAGTAAGAACCATGAGTAAAACAACTTTAAATCATGCAATTTTAAGTAAAAAGAAACTTGGACATCATGGGTGAAAGGAATCTATGAAAGAAACCCATATAACTTGACTTTGGAGAATTCTTAATGAAAATTGAAAATGGAGACTTGAAGCTTGGGCAAAATCCTTAAGATCCGAAAAGAGTTTTGGCACTTGAATTTTGAGAGAAATATAAGTCTAAGTATTTGAGTGAGTATTAGGGAATGTATTGAATGATATGAAGGTGAAATATGGCTAAGCATATATATTTTCATTTATGGGAAGGCTTAGGCCCAAGACCTAAAAGCCTTGGACCGAACTCAAAAAAAGAAACTGCACGGAATAATACACTGGCGCATCGCGCTAGCATCGCACCAGCATCACGCCTGGACACTGTAATTTGCAAAACTTGAGATTTTGGAATTTTTCTAAGGTTGCTCTAAAATCGGGGTTAGACCCTTTTCCTACTAAATTTTTCCCCCTGATCAAGAATATGAAGTTGAATTTTTGAAATAACGCACGAATTTTTAGATATATGGATATTACGATTTCGGACACTTCCAAGGAACATTTTCGGACACTTCTTGGGGTCGATTTAGTGTTTCTCTTTACCCTCTTCCCCTTTTGTTCTAAGGCTTCATACATTGGTGATTCTCGTGCTTAGAAGAAGCAATACCCCGAGGCTAAAAAAATTACAAATTTGTACAGAATATTGTAAGTTGTGAAACTCAATAGTTATATGTAAAAACAAAAAATCTATCAGAAAAAATGTACCTTGCATTTAACATTTTCGGATTTTGATTCCTGATTCACCTGAATCAAATGATCTCTTCAGAATTGGCATTTCATCTTCAAAATTGCTATTATGTAGTAAATCAACCTTTTGTTTCCCTTTTCTCTTCAAAGAGTTCGAAGGGCCCTCGATGGAATCCCTTTTCTTCGAAGAGTCAACAACAACAACCTTCATGTTGCCTTCGTCATTAGACTTTTTCTGAACTAGCGAAGGAGTTAATAGATTAAAGTTTGACCTTGAACATTGTGAAGGTACATTATCCAAACAAATAGGCTTGGCATTTAAACAGGGGCTTTTTCAAATGGGAGTTTTTCTCCCATATCGGAAAATATTGATGGAATAGGCAAGAATAAGAAATTACAATAATAACTAAGACAGATTAACCAAGTGCACAGAGGGATAGACCTCGAAAAATAAAATCCAGGCGAAAGAGACGAAAAAGAGAAAGGAGTAAATTGTGAGATAATATGGAAGGTTTATTCTTCCATTGGGATGTTCAAAAAGTTAATACCAAAATTTTGAAAGAAAAAACTTGTAGCCGACGTAGGGAAAGTAAAATTGTGTAATGTTTTGCAAATGTCAGATCATAATTAAATCATTCATTGAAAATAGAAAAGGTGTACTTTTGTACACCTCACACGCAATATAAGAGTCTCAACAACATATAAAAATAAAAAAGTATTAAAAATAGAATATGACAACAATGTAAATAAAAACCTATAATGTAAATATTTTTTATGTTGACATGACCTATAATTTGACCTCTTAAAGTGTACATTTTGTCAATATTTCCCACATTTAATTATTTAAATATTTTATAGTATTTTAATTTTTTATAGAGATAAAACGGTAATTCAACTTGACACCTTGGATCTTCCCTTTTTTAGTGTGTGATTCTGTGTGTGTGGGGTGGGGGAGCGGTTACGATGATAAGTAATAGAGTACTTTGTTAATCAAGTTTGTTCTATTAATCTAGAAAAAAACTTCATCATAAATTAAAAAAGAACTATCAAATTTTCAAAAATAAGGAATATTATCATTGCTAACTTGTTCATTAGATCAAATTCTTTGCACTGTCATATATTAAATACATACTCTTTTTCATATCATTCGAATGTGAAAATCTATTGAATAGTCTTGAATCTTCAAAGTTTAACCAAAAGTAAATAATATCGCACCTTATTAAGAGTATTTTTAGTTGACTTAGCCTGACACAGCTAATTATTAATAGAGAAAGTTGTGGTGTCATTTGCACAAAAGCATCCTATTTTGGGTGATCTTTAATTTTTGTCCTCTAACACATCAAATAAAAAAATTAAATAAGTTGACCAAAGATATCTTTGGAATCGAAATAACAAATGCTTTTTACTTGGCATAAGTTTATATTTTGTTTTATAATATAACACAAGTTATGTTAAAAGGAATAACAAGTTAACTTATGCTAATAGAGAAAAAGGTTTAGTTCAAAACCCACAAGTTATGACGAACGCATAACTTAATTCCTATGAACTTATACCGATAAAAAAGAAAACTTTAGTTTCAGAACTTATAAGTAAGGAATAACTTAATATCTGCACAACTTATACTACATAACTTAATTCCTACTAAACTTATGTTGAGCAAGACCAAAGATCCTTAAATTTATGCATTGCGGAATGTGGCCATAGAAACACTATGCAACTTATGTCACTTGATTTAATTCTAACAGAACTAATGTCGAGGAGAAAACTTTTCTAAATATGTTGAATGAAAATTAGGTCATATAAATACTACATAGCTTATTCTCCCGCCCCTGGAGGTATTCTTGGCATGGCCGGCACTCAGATATTATTGCTAGCTCTCAAGGAAACCACTTGGTCACATCATCGCATCAATTCGACAATGGAAGAAGGAACTTATAAAAGGGCATCATATGCAGGAAAGTAGAATAAATTAGATAACCCTGCTATATTATAATCTTAACATAGTATGTTTAGACATATCAATACTCCATACTCTTCTACTCAAGATCTATGAAGCCTCTACTCAACAAATCTAGATGGTGTCATGACAGGCCATGAACACCCTAATTGAAAGTAAAGAAAATAACTAAATCAACAGAAGATAAAAGGGCTTCTCCGGAGATCAAGAAGGGTTTACCAAACATAGAAGTGTACTGAATCTGCGCCTCAACGTTGCGCATGCTGATATCTTTTGTCACCTGTATCTGCATTATAAAACGATGTAGGCCTAAATGGACATTAGTACATGGAATATACTGGCATATAAAATAGCTAAAGAAATAAGGCTCGGCTCACTTGTCTCAACTCAAGAATTCATGCTCGACTCATCACATGTAAGTTTTAGTGAAAGACATGCTTTTGAAAATATACTAAGTAGAAATAGACTCAAAATATCATGCTCAAACAATGTTCCTTGGGAATTTCTCTTAACCGGCATCCTCATCCCACCACCTTTAATTAGGTGATGCACAATGAAGGCGTCATCGTTGCCATGCCTGCCGTTAACTTACCATGAAAAGGGGCAATCAACTCTCTCTTGGATCCATAATAAATGTCCACTTGCAGGACAAGAGTTGCCAAAATGAGTTGTAACGACTATCCTACATTGGCAACGTGGTCTATAGTTTAAAATAGATGTATGCTTGCTCCTACTCGGTGCTCAATACTTTCCCCAAGAGTAAAATATGCTTGATTTATCAATCAACTCAAAACTCAACCCCTTTGGGGTATCTCATCTCAATTCTTCTCAATTACTCAATAATTCAATCAATCAATGTAACCAATCAACTCGACTCAGACTCAAACAGTAATTTAGACTCACTCAAATCGACTCATCCTATTGTGTAAACTAGATAGTCATGTATGGTGATATATGTGACTCATTGCAACATTCTGCTCATACTCAATCATGCTCAAGTTACTCAACTCATATACTCAACTCTGCAATATGCATAGGAGTTCATAACATCATGACATTTAGGGTTTATGCTTTCGAGTATAAATCTTCATCTCAACTTCATATGAAATGTTATGTAATGCAACAAGTACCTCATATATTATAAGAAAATCTCAAAGTAAATGCAAGAATTTAATACTTAAACACAGAATTCCTCAACTCTCAACTCCACTCCAAATCTTGGCTCAAGATGATGAAAGGGGCATGTAAAGAAAGGAATTTCACACTTTGGTAAGCCTTATATACATGGGATTGAAGAAACAATCGAACCTCTTGCTCTCAAGAAAACTCAAATGTGATGAATGGGAAATAATGCACTTAGGGTTTGTTTTATGACCTCATTCATGCCTAAATGACCAGGGATTGATTTAAATAGGAAACGGAATGGAAACAACTACCCCTTAGTGAAGCTATCATTTGGGTCTATGAGACTCCATCTACGAGTCGTAGAAGGTTCCTCGTAAACTAGGGATCAAAAAATAGCAGTCACTAAAAATTAGTATGAAACCTCATCTTATGAGTCAGAATATGTTTTATGAGTCACAAACTCCTTCTCGTAAATAAGATGAACCTACAATCAAATAGTCAGCAAATTACATCAATCCTTACTAGGACTCTAGAACTCTAACGTCTATCATATTGAGAGTGAAAAAAGGACTCCAGGAATGGAAATTCAAGAATCTAGAAGGAAATAATTACCATCAACTCTCTCATCGTCAGCATGTAGGAACAGATGTAGGTATTTGGCCTTCACATCTTCCTCCGCCTCCCAAGTAGGTGCTTCTACAATTTGGTTCCTCCATAATACTTTAGCAGATACAGCCTCTGTGGTCCTTAACTTGCAAACCTGATGATCAAGGATTTGGATATGAATCTCCTCGTAACTCAGACTGTCCTTCACTCTAATACTCTCGACAGGCACAACCAACTGCTAATCTGCCAAGAACTTCTTAAGCATAGCAACGTGGAAGTCTGGGTGGATAACTGCTAACTCTGATGGTAGCTCTAACTCATAAGCCACATTGCCCACTCTCTTTATGATTTGATGGGGCCAATGTACCTCAGACTCAACTTTCCCTTCCTTCCGAATCTCATCACACCCTTTATGGGAGACACTTTCAAATACACCCAATCATTGACCTCAAAGTCTGAATCTCTTCTTCTAATATCTATGCAGGATTTTTGCCAACTTTGCGCACTCCTCAATATTTCTTAAATGATTTTCACATTCTCCATATCTTAATGAACCAATTCTGGTCCAAATTAACTCTACTTCACCTACCTCAAACCATCCAATTGGCGACCTACACCTCCTCCCATAGAGTGCTTCATATGGGACCATCAGAATACTCGAATGGAAACTATTGTTGTAAGTAAACTCGATCAAACGCAAGTGATCATCCCTATTCCCCTTAAAATCAATAGCGCAGGCCCTTAACATATCATCCAACGTTTGAATAGTATGCTCTGCTTGGCAATCCGTCTGCAGGTGAAAAGCTATACTAAGGTGTACTCTCGTACACAAGCCCTTCTGAAATGATCTCCAAAATTGAGCAGTAAACTGAGCTCCCCTATCCGAGATAATGGACAAAGGGACCCCGTGCAATTTAACAATCTCCCTTATATAGAGTCAGGCATAATCCTTATCGGTGTCAGTCGTCTTGACTTCCAAGAAGTGTGCAGACTTAGTCATCCTATCAACTATCACCCAAATTGAATCATGCTGCCTTCGGGACCTCGATAAACCTGCAACAAAGTCCATGTTAATCATCTCCTACTTCTATTTTGGAATCTCAAAGTTTTGAGCTACTCCATATGGCCTTTGGTACTTAACTTTAACTTGTTGCCAATTCAGGCACTTGGAAACAAACTCAGCAGTGTCTTTCTTCATTCCACTCCATATGTAGATTTCTCTCAAGTAATGATACAGCTTGGTGGACCCTGGATAGATGAAATATCTGGAATTGTGGGCCTCTGCCATGATCATCTCTTGAACACAATCCACATCAGGACACATAATCTGGCTTGATACCTCAATACTCCATTTCCCCCTTTGGCGAAAGCCATCACCTTCTACTTATGCACATTCTCCTTCAATTGTAATAAGATAAGATCTTGATCTTGTTTCTCATTCACCTTTACTACTAGAGATAATACAAGTCCATTATACATGAGAATTCTTCCTTCACCTGATTCATCTAATTGGACTCCCAATCGTGCCAGTCTATGAACCTCTTTAATTAACTCTCTCTTGTCCACCTCCACATGGCAGTTCTTCCTATGGACAATCTGCTAAGAGCATCAACAATCACATTAGCTTTACATGGGTGGTAGAAGATGCTCATGTCATAGTCATTGAGTAACTCAATCCACGTCCTCTATCTCAGATTAAGTTCCTTCTAGCTGAAGACATATCGAAGGCTCTTGTAGTTTGTGATTACATCAACATATGCTCCACATAAATAGTGGAACCATAGTTTGAGACAAAACACCATTGCTGCCAACTCCAGGTCATTAGAGGAACAATTTTTATCATGCACCTTAAGCTATCTAGAAACATAAGCAACAATCTTTCCCTTCTACATCAACACACATCCCAATCCTACTATCAATGCATCACAGTAAATCACAAATCCATCTGTCCCATCAGGCAACGTCAACATCGGTGCAGTAGTTAACCTTGTCTTCAACTCTTGGAAGCTTTACTCATATTCGTCAAACCATTAGAACTTGACCGCCTCAATCTTTTGAGTATCCACTCAAATTCCATCTCCAAAAATCACATGACCTAAGAAAGCCATGAATTTGATACAAAACTCACACTTAAAAAACTTTGCATATAACTCATGGTCTATGAGCGTCTGCAAAGCGATTCTGAGGTAATTGGCATGTTTTTCCTCATCTTTGCAATACACCAAAATACATCAATAAATACAATCATGAACGTATCAAGATACTGTCTGAATACTCTGTTCATCAAATTCATAAAGGTTGCATGTGCATTTGTCAACCCAAATGACATCAATAAGAACTTGAAGTGACCTTATCGAGTTCAAAAAGTCTTCATTGAGATGTCACATTCTCTCACTTTCAACTGATGATAGCTTGATCTGAGGTCAATCTTAGAGAAAATAGTGGCACCCTAAAGTAGGTAGAACAAATCATCAATCCTCGGAAAGGGATACTTATTCTTAACTGTCATCTTATTCAACTAATGATAGTCAATACACATCCTCAGATAACTATCCTTCTTTCATACAAACAAGATCGAAGCACCCCATGGAGAGACTCTTGTCTTTATAAATCCTTTTTGTAGCAAATCCCTCAACTTCTCCTTCAACTCTTTCAACTCTACAAGAACCATTCTATATGGAGAAATAGAAATAGGTTGGGTGTCAAGAAGAACATTAATTCCTACATTTATATCTCTGTTAGGAGGGACTTCGAGTAAATCCTTAGGGAACACATTGGGAAACTTACTACCAATTGAAATAGACTCAAGAGTAGGGGACTCAACATCATCAGAGTTGACTAACACAATGTGATAGATACATCCCTTAGAGATTAATTTTCGAGCCTTGAGATAAGAAATAAAATTACCCTTCAACACAACAGAATCTCCCTTCCACTCAAGAGTAGGCTTGTCTAGAAACTGTAATTTGATAGTCCTGTTTGTGCAATCAACAAAGGTATAACATACATAAAGCCAATTCATGCCAAGGATCATATCAAAAGTGACTATCTCTAACTAGATCAAATCAGTAAGAGTATCCCTATGGTAGATGGACACTACACAGTCTCTATAGATTCTTTTAGCTCGAATGAACTCACCAACAATAGAAATAGAAAATGGCCCAAGCAAGCACTCAGGAAGAATATCAAATCTACTCACCACACATGGCATCACAAGAGAACAAGTTGCAGTCGGATCAAGTAAAGCATAGTAGGAAAAGCAAAGACTCGAAGCATACTCATCACAACATCTGGGGAAACCTCTTGGTCCTATCGGTTCCCCATCGCGTACAAACATTTTGTCGCACTACTTTCCCCTAATGTAGAACCTCTCTGATTACCCCTCGCTGGTGGTGCTATAGTAGTAGACTGGACTTATTGCCCCACACAAACACTCCCTCTAGAAATGACCTAGTCGGCCACACTTGTAGCAACTATACCCTCCATCCCTACACCCTTCCAAATGCATCCTTCCATATGACTTCATTTTAGAGCCAAGAGTTGTACTTTCTTGACACTGTGCACCCTGTGCCCTAAGGTTCGGCTGACTTTGGGACCTCTGATCATATCTCTGTCTTGGGGCTCGTACACTGGCTGAAGATGGTGCATAGCCTGAGGACCTCTTCTGGAAGTAAGACTTATCTCCATTACCCTGTTTGTTTTGACTGGGCTCAGGCCCTGTTGACCTAGTCTTCTTACTCAGATGTTCCTCTTTGTCTTTCTTATCTTCCTCAGTTTGATATGCATAAACCATCATCCTGGAGATATCCATACCTGGGATCAGCAATACCGCCTTGGACTCTCTTTTCACTTGTCTACCCAATCTAGATACAAATTTCCTCATCTTCGCTCTCATAACGGGGACCATATCTAGGGCATACCTAGACATCTGGATGAACTTCAGGCTATACTATTTAACAGTCATCCCCTCTTGTTTCAGATTCACAAACTTCTCAACATTTTCCTCTCTCAACTCTTGAGGAAAGAAGTGATCAAGGAAGGCACTCTCGAACTCATTCCAGGCAGTGGGCTCAGCATCCTCACCTCAACTCTATTCCCACTGATTGTACAAAACATTAGCCACATTTTTTAGCTGATAGACAACAAGCTCAACTCCTTCAGTATCGGTTGCATGCATAGTTTTTAGCACCTTCACATCACATCAATGAAATACTGAGGGTCCTCCTCAACCTTATACCTAGTGAAGACAAGTCGATTTATCCTCAGAAAATCTATCAGTCTGGAAGCAGTCATTGGCTCATGAGAGCTATAACTAGGAGTTTATGAGCCTTGGTTCTCGCTTAGGCAGCTACCAACTATGTGAGCATAGCGATAGCTCCTCTAATGTCAGCCTCTATAGTAGGAGTAGATGGAAGTTACGTGTCGCAGGAACACCAACAATTCTAGCCGATCGACTTCAGCCCCTCGTTTCCATTTGAGGAGGCACCTCTGAAGTAAAGTTGTCAGCATTGCTAGCTGAGGAATTTTTCTGGGTTATGGTGCATCTTGGAGGCATGATTTGTAATCGCATAACGCACGAGTTTGAAAAGAATTTATAGAGTTTTCAACTTTATTGCACAATCTTAGAATATTAAAGAAGTGTAACCATTCCAAATATCCTATAGTCTCTTGCTTATAAAGTGTGGTAAACAACACACATATAAACAAGACTCTACTAGACACAACTTCATAGACTTCCTAGGACTCTTGACCTATAGGCTTTGATACCAAATTCGTCACACTTCGGGAGGGGTACCCTTAGCGTGGCTGACAGTCAGAGACTATTACTAGCCCTCGAGCGAACCGCTTGGCCTCATCATCACATCAACTCGACAACAAAAAAAAGGAACTCACAGAAGGGCATCATATGCAGGAAAGTAGAATAAACTAGATAACTCCACTATGTTATAATCTCAACAAAAGTATGTTTATACATATCAATACTCAATACTCTTGTACTCAAGGTCTATGAAACCTCTACTCAACAAATCTAGATGGTGTCATGATAGGCCATGAACACCCCAACTGAAAGTAAAGAAAAGAAGTAAATCAACAAAAGATAAAAGGGCTCCATCGAAGAACAAGGAGGGCCCACCAACTTTGAAAATGTACAGAATCCGGGCCTCAACTATGCGCGTGCTGAGATCCTCTATCACCTATATCTGCATCATAAAATGATGCAAGCCAAAATGGTGTCAGTACATGGAATATACTAGCATATAAAATAGCTCAAGAAATAAGGCTCGACTCACTCGTCTTGACTCAAGAACTCATACTCGACTCATCACATGCAAGTTTTAGTGAAAGACATATTTAGAAAATATACTTAGTAGAAATAGTCTCAGTTAAAAATATCAAGCTCAAATAATGTTGCTCGGGAGCTTCTCTTTATTGACATCCTCATCCCATCACCTTTAATTAGGTGATGCATAATGAAGGTGACGTTTTGCTACGCCTGCCTTTAACTTGCCATGGAAAAGGGCGATCAACCATCTCTTTGATCTGTAATAAATGTCCCCCTGCGGGACAAGAGTCTCCATAACGAGCTCTAATGACTATCCTACACTGACAACGTAGTTTTATGGGTTAAAGTTGATGTATACTCGCTCCCTGATCGGTGCTCATACTTCCCCCAAGAGTAAAACATTCTTGACTCATCAATCAACTCAAAACTCAACCACTTTGGGGTATCTCATCTCAACTCTTCTCAGTTGCTCAACAATTCAATCAATCAATGCAACCAAAAAACTCGACTCATACTCAAACGGTCACTTAAACTCACTCAAATTGACTCATCATATATTGTGAACTAGATAGTCATGTATAGTGATATATGTGACTCATTGCAACATGCTCCCCATACTTAATCATGCTTTAAGTTACTCAACTCATATACTCAACTCTAAAATATGCATAGGAGTTCATAAATTCATGAAATTAAGGGTTCATGCTATCAAGTGCAAATCGTCGTCTCAACTTCATATGAAATTTTATCAATGCAACAAGTACCTCATATATTATCAAGAAATCTCAAAATAAATGCAAGAATGTCGTACTTAATCATAGAATTCCTCAACTCTCAACTCCTCTCCAAATCATGACTCAAGATGATAAATGGGGAATGAGAACAAAGGAATTTTACACTTTGGTAAGCCTTACATACCTGGGGATTGAAGAAACAATCGAACCTCAATCAATCCTTGTGCTTGAATTGAGAATCCTAGATCTTTCTCCTCTCCTCTTGCTCTCAAGAAAACACAAGTGTGAAAAATGGGAAATAAGGCAGTTAGGGCTTTTTTTAAGACCTCATTCATGCATAATACAACCAAGGATTGATTTAAATAGGAAATTGAATGGGCAAAAATACCCCCAAGGAAGTTGTTGTCTGGGTCTACAAGACCCCGTCTACGAGTTGTAGATGATTCTACGAGTCATAGAAGGCCCCTCATAAACTAGGGATCGGACAGCGGAGTCACTGAAAATTAGTATGAAACCTCATCTACGAGTCGTAATGTGTTTTACGAGTCATAAAATCCTTCTCGTAAACAAGATAAACCTGCAATCCAAGTCACTGAATTACTACGAAACCTCCTCTACGAGCTCTAAGCAGATCTATGGGTAATAAACCACCCCTCGTATCAAGGGCTCATATTTTAGAAAATTTCATCAAGTTATCTAGGGTTTTACGAGACCCATTCTACGAGTCATACACCTCTCTATGACTCTAATGACTCTCGTAACCCTTCTGCTGCAACCTTTTCCTTAGTCTTTTATAAGCATCATCTATAAAATCTACTCCAAACCAGATAGAAAGGATTAAGGTTGTTACATTTACATTGCATAACTTCATTTCTATAGAATTTAATTATGCTGAGCAAACTAAAAGTTCTCTAAAGTTATACCTACCAAAATTAGGTCATAGATAAATGTATTTTGGTCCAGAAAATTTTGTTATATGAGTAATATAGACAAAAATTAAAGGCTATTTTTCATGATCCAAACTAGGGCCTAGATGTGACACGGCGAATGGGGAACCTGAAGGGACCCCAAACAAGCCTCTTAGCATATCATACACACATCCTTGGTCGCGGAAGCAATTAAACAACAACAAAAGAATCAAAATTGGGATAAAGGGACTAAGGAAAATCTTTGATATCATAAAAACATAAAGAGTCAAGCTCACAATATAGATACATCATACTATTTCAACAACACCTCTAGACTTAGAATGGAGTGGGGCCAAAGACACCTTTCGAGCTCACCCTCATAATTTCAAATATCAACATAAAGAAGTTTTATAAATAACAAGAGAAAGTAGATAGTGTCCTCGAACTTGAGGACTCACCAAGCTTATCATCAAGATGTTAAACTAGCCACATGTAGGAGGATAGACAAATGGAGCTCCAATTCCTACACGATAAAATCATATAGGCATAGGGTATGTGTTTGTACGTTTGAATCTACTAAGTATGTAGGATGCAATGTAACTAGAGATAGGCAACATAATCAAAATGCATAATTATAAGCAATGGATAGCATAATAACTATCTGACATGTATGATCAATGCCTTAAAGTAAAAAATGCTTTGCAAATCATTCATCTTACATACAACGTATTATATAAGTGTGGGAAGAGACCTCAACTGACATAAAATAAGACCAAGCGAGCAACAACTTGGAATCCCAATGGTTACCCCTCACCGGTAAAGAGGTTGTCTACTTGCCTAGGTAAAGCATACTTCAAACTTACGAGAACGTTACCAAATCTTATATGAATCTTCCTTATGGGAACATGACCCAATTTCGGAAAGGATTTTATTAAGAATTGGACCTTACGGGAAAACAATCCAATTTCAGGAAGAACATTAAGAGAAAGTGTACTAAATGGATCCACTAGTAAAGCAAGGGTAAAACCTTATCCTATGGTGGCATATAGTTCAAGGAATGAGAGAACTCCCTCAATACACCGATACTAGATCTAATACCATAGAATATATAAAGTAATTATAGCTTTAATAATTCGTAAAAAAATATAGAAACATGACACGAGTAGCTCTAAAACATCTTTGACCTCTAATGGTGAGCCTAACTTCAAAATAAGATTAGATCATCATCAAACATTGCCTTTGCATTAACATCAATATCAAAGGCTCACAAAAGGTAAAATCTTTAAGAAAAGGGGCTTAATCCGGATTTATAACATCATCAACATTTTCATGAATTAAACATATCTTTAGAAAGCCCAAAATCATCGTAAAGTCACTTAGCACATAAATCAACCAATAGATCATCAAAACTTTAAGAAACCTCAAAAAGGCATTTTATCAAACACTTGGCGGGTGTGTAATGCTAGAACAAAATCAGGCGATTCAAGAGTGAAAACATGAAAGATAACCAATGTAAATCCACCCAACAATACTTGGTAACATCCTCTAACAAGATACATCAAAATCCCTTATCAAATCTCATAATAGATTTTAGATTTATAACTCAAGACATGCATAGTTGAATGTATTTCATAAAAAACCAATATAGTTTATAGTCATAATCCATAATAAGTACTACCCATAAGTAAATCAAATTGAAAACATACATTTTATATGAAAAAGAAGGTTGGGCACTATGGGTAAAAGGACCCAATGGTTGAAACACACATACCTCAAACTTGGAGATTCCCTTGATGAATATTTGAATGAGAACATGAACCTTGAATGAATTTCTTGATATCCGGAATGAGTTTGGAACCTTTGCTTTGAAAGAAATATTTTTCTCAGTGTTAGAGAGGGTTTTGGAGAATGTCTTGACTGATATGGGGTTGAAAAATGACTAAGTATAGGTATTTTTACGCAAAGGAAGTGTTAGGCCTAAGACCTCAAGGCCTTGGACCGAAATAAAGAAAACAGTCAACAAAATGTACTAGTCTGCGCCCTGGCCGCGTCACACCAGGGGCGCGGATCGATTCCATTTTTCGTAAATTTTAGAAAATCAAATTTTGATACGGTTGCTCTAAAATCGGGGTTAAACCTATTTCTCACTTAATTTTTCCCCCCATCATGAATATGAAGTCGAATTTTTGATATTATGCACGGATTTTGAGTTATATGGAAATTTACGATTATGGGCATTTCCGAGGCATATTTTTGGGCACTTTTTGGGGTCGTTTCAATATCTCCCCCTTGGGAACATTCGTCCCCAAATATCAAAGAAATATTATAAGAGGAGCAATCAAGATGATTTCAGCCCACATAAAATGCAACAATGCAGTCAAACATTATTTCAAAAATCTTAACACTAGTGTCAAAATCACCATGAACTTGTTAATATAAACATGAATGTATGCAAATGACATGAGGACTGAAACTTAAAGCTTAGAATCACATGAAGGACTTAGTTCTTATCTTAGGCTTGACTTGAGTGAAAGAGGTATGAATATTGCTTCTTTATGATCGCTTCGGCTTCAATAGTGACTCTTTTATCTTGTCGATTCCTCCAAAGAACCTTGGCAGAAGTTACATCCTTATCTCTCAACCTTCTCACTTGTGTACCCAAGATTACTAGCGGAACCTCCTCATAAGTCAAATTATCCTTTATCACACCCACACCCCTTCAAATTCACTATAGCACTTGGGTCACCACATACCACTTTAACATAGACACATGGAAAATTGGACGAACCTTATATACTCATATCCATAGGCAACCCCAATCCTTATGCAACCTTACCTATTTCTCCTCCAAACCCTATAAGGACCTACATACCTTAACCCATTTTCCAACCTTAAACACACATAGTCCACCTTGGCACCAAAAGTCACCATCTCCTCCTTGGGCAAAAACCTCCACTCTATCATCCCTCACCAAAACCTCCAACTCTATTAAGACGGAATCAATGCCTTGCTTAACTAGACCTCCTCAACCAAAGAAGATTTGGAACCATCAAAACTACTACACCACCATTTTCAACTTCACCCAACCTAATCACCCAGTGAAATTCTCCAACCACCCTCTCGTTATCCTAAAGATTCCTATTTTCCATAATTAGCAAGCAATTCACACTCCTCGAAATTCATAATACCACCCTCAAATTGCACATAAGCTCTCCCTTACTTCTGGAAATGAGCCAACATATCATCACCAAAGACCACCACAAACATATCAAGATAGGGTTTAGAGACCCTATTCATGAGACCTATAGACATAGTCGGTGTACTAGCCAAACCAAAAGACATTACCCTAAATTAAAACATCCAAAGGACACCAAGAACTCATTGACCACCGGAATTGACTCATTAGGAAGGACATTATGATCCCTTACCCTCACAAGATGATAGAGACACTCCTTAGAAATCAACCCTTAGAGTTCAGTTGGACCTTAAGACAAGAAATGGATCTACCTCTTCACTACCACTCAAGGATAGGTTTATTAGGGAATTGGAATCTAACTTTTAGGGTCGTACTATCAATGAAGACACAATATGCATACAACTAATCAACCCCAAGTATGACATCAAAATCCACCATATCAAATTCAACAAATCACAAGGCAATACCTAATGCAATATGAACACAGAACCATATCTATGAGCTTTTCTAGCAACAATAGATTCACCAATGGAGTAGACACTTCATAAGGTTCACCTAACAGCCGGGACACACATGTAGCCCACTAGCAACAAAAGAAATAATGAAAGAAATAGTGGCACCCAGACTCATCAATGCATACCTCTAAGTCAAAGGAAACTTTAATATACCGATAGCAACATCAGGCGCCTCATCCCCTCCTTGTGTCCCTTGAAGAGCATAAAATTGATTATGCCTTGGGGCACTACCTTGATGACCTTACCTTCCTCCTTGGCCCGCATTAGCACCTTGTGCTTGAGGACCATCACCTCCACCTTTGGGTTGAGCATGAGGACAACTACTAACTTTGTGCCCAAATCCACCACAACCAAAGCAAGCATTAGACTTCTTCAAACATGGGCCTCCATGGCCTTTCCCACACTTTTGGCATCTAGGCTTTGCCACCCCCTCATCACCTTCTTGGAATCTTTGATTTGGCACCCTGCCATTAGAAAACCCCTTATGGGAAGTATTAGATAACTCTTGCCATTGGAACTTGTGGCCTTGAGGAAATCGGCCACCCTTGAAATTTTGAAACTCACCTTCAAAACGGGCCCTCTTGGCCTCACCAATCCTTTTCTTTCTAAGATCTTCACCCTCCAATTGTTCAGCATGACGCGATAAATCCATATCACTCATTAACATGGCAACACTCCTTATTAACCAAGTCGAACACCCTCATCACTAATTTGTTCATCCTAGACCTCCGTTCGGCCACCAATTATAGATCATACTTGGAAAGTTGGTTGAACTTGAGGGCATCGTCCCAAACACTCATAGACCCTTTCTTTAGATTCATAAATTCCATCATCTTGGCCTCCGTTAGCTCAAGGAGAAAGAACCAGTTGAGAAATGTTGCTTTAAAGTCTTTCCATAGGATGACATTATTGTTCCCATTCTCCTCTTTCCCTTGTGTAAACCATATTTGAGCCACTCCCTTGAGTTTGTAGGCCGCCAACTCTTCCCTCTCCTCCAGTCTAGCCCCCATAATAGCCAACACCTTGTACACCTCATCAATAAATTCGTGAGGGTCCTCATCCACTTTAGACCCATGGAACTCCGGCGGATTCATCCTAGTAAAGTCTCTCACCCTTGAAGTTGGTGTAAAAGTATGAGGAGATTGGGCCTCTTAGTTGATTTGATTAGTCACAGCATAAGCTAACATGGTAAGAGCATCCCAAAATTCTTCATGAATCACTCCTCCATCTTGATGAGCTGGAGGAACGGGAGAAGCAGGTTACTCCTTGGGTGGACATGCTCTTCTTCCTCTTGGAATTGGCATGATCTAGAATAGCAAAGAACATTCGTTAGGAGAAAACCTTACCTTAACTTCTATAGCATGACATAGACCATGAAAAAGGGAAACATTTCATAAAACGCCTCATAGCCTCCCACTGATAGTTGTGGCGCGCTTCACAACCATAAATAAGACTCTATTCAACGTGGTGTATTGGATTCCGATAATCATTAACAACCTAATTCTCTGATACCAAGTTTATCACGATCCAAACTAAGGCCTAGATGTGACACGACGATTGTGGAACTCGAAAGGATCCCAAGCAAGCCTCTTAGCATATCATACATACATCCTTGGTCGCTGAAGCAATTAAACAACAATAAAAGAGTCAAAATAGGGATAAAAGGAGTAAGGGAAATCTCTGATTTCACAAAAACATAAAGAGCCAAGCTCATAGCATAGATATATCGTACTATTCTAAAAACACCTATAGACTTAGAATAGAGCGGGGGCCAAGACACTTTCCGAGCTCACCCTCATAATGTCAAATATCAACATAAAAAATTTTTAGAAATAAAAAGAGAACGTAGATAGTGTCCTCGAACTTGAGGGCTCACCAAGTTATCTTCAAGATATCAAACTGGCCACGTGGAGGAGGATAGATAAATGGAGCTTCGGTTCCTACATGGTAACATCATGTAGGCATAGAGTATGCGTTAGTACAGTTGAATGTACTAAATATGCAGGATGCAATACAACAAGAGATAGGCAACATAATCAAAATGTATAATTATAAGCAATAGATAACATAATAATAATATGGCATGTATGATCAATGTTCAAAGTAAAACTTGCTTTGAAAATCATTCATCTTACATAGAACATAATATATAAGTGTGGAAAGAGACCTCAACCGATATAAAATAAGACCAAACGAGCTACAACTTAGAATCCCGATGATTATCCCTCACTGGTAAAGAGGTGGTCTACTTTCCAATGTAAAGCATACTTCAAACTTACGGGAACATGACCCAATTTTATATGAAGTAACCTTCCTTACGGGAAGATGACCCAATTTCAGAAAGATTTCATTAAGAACTTTACCTTACGGGAACACGACCCAATTTCCGGAAGAACCTCAAGAGAAAGTCTATTAAATGGATCTACTAGTAAAGCAAGGGTAAAACCTCATCCTATGGTGGTATATAGTTCAAGGAAGAGAGAACTCCATCAATCCATCGGTACTAAATCTAATTCCACGGAATATATAAAGTAATCACAGCTTTAATAATTCGTAAGAAACAAAGAAGCATGACACGAGTAGTTCTAAAACATTTGTGACCTCTAATGGTGAGTCTAATTTCAAAACAAGATTAGATCATCATCAAACATTACCCTTGCTTTAACATCAACATCAAAGGTTTACAGGAGGTAAAATGTCTAAGAGAAGGGCTTAATACGACTTTACAGTATCATCAACATTTTCATGAATTAAACACATCTTTAGAGAGCCCAAAATCATCATAAAGTCACTTGACACATAAATCAATCAATAGATCATTAAAACTTTAAGAATCCTTAAAAAGGCATTTTATCAAACACTTGGCGGGTGTGTAATGCTAGAACAAAATCATATGATTCAAGAGTGAAAAACATGCAAGAAAACCAATGTAAATCCACCCACCAACACTTGGTAATATCCTCTAACAAGATACATCAAAACCCCTAATCAAATCTCACAATAGATCTTAGATTTATAACTCAAAACATGCATAAGTGAATGACATTTCATAAAACACCAATGTAGTTTATAGTCATAATCCAGAATAAGTCATACCCATAAGTAAATCAACTTGAAAACATACATTTTATATGAAAAGAAAGGTTGGTCACCATGGGTGAAAGGACTCAATGGTTGAAACCCACATATTTCAAACTTGGAGATTCCCTCGATGAAGATTTGAATGAGAACTTGAAGCTTGAATGAATTTCTTGAGATCCGGAATGAGTTTGGAACCCTTGATTTTGGATGAAATATTTTTCTAAGTGTTAGAGAGGGTTTTAGGGAATGTCTTGAATGATATGGGGTAGAAAAATGACTAAGTATAAGTATTTTTACACATAGGAAGGCTTAGGCCTAAGACCCCAAGGCCTTGGACCGAAATAAAGAAAACAGTCAACAAAATGTACTGGTCCGCACCCTGGCCGCGTTGCGCCAGGGACGTGGATCGATTCTATTTTTCGTAAATTTTGAAAAATTAAATTTTGATACAATTGCTCTAAAATCGGGGTTATACCCATTTCCCACTCAATTTTGCTCCCTGATTATGAATATGAAGTCAGATTTTCGATATCACGTATGAATTTTGAGATATATGAAAATTACGATTATGGATATTTTTTAGGCACATTTTCGAGCATTTTTTGAAGTTGTTTCACTATTACATTTTAGGCCAAAAATTAATGACGATCCCATAATAAAAGTATTCCATAGAGAAAAATCAAAATTATTGTAAATGAGTCCCATTCTATTTGTTTGTCATTGGATCCATAGGTACTCTATGGGTGGGCTAAATATATGAGGTTTAATTTTGGGCTAGAGGAATTTTATAATCCCAATGTGGCTCTGCTAGCCTAAGGCACAACTTGTTTTGCATGCTTTAGCTTGCTATTGCTAAGATATATATCAAGTAAACTTGATTTTAATTAAAGTCATTGTGCCTATGCTTGGCTAGATTCATCATGTAAATTTTTAATCAAGTCCGAGTCACTCAAATCATCAAGCTGAGGATCTAACAGGATGATATTTTGTTTTATCATTGTATCTTTTGTGTTTGTTGGTTTAATACTTCCGTTTTCTAATTTATACTCTTTAAGTTCATTTTTTGTAAACAAAAATTGACTAATGGTTTTTTTTAAATAAAGCTAATGGACATTTGTCAGTTTTTGAAAAAAATAATTTTGCAGTAATTTGTTTTGATCAATCTTGGTCAATTTACACGTTTCCAATTTTGGCACCTAAAAAGTAGATCATAATTGATCGATATTATAATTTTAAAAATAGGAAAAAATAATTAGATGCAAGTCTATTTTCTTTTATTTAGGTCTGTCTTAAGACCAATGAAAATAAAGCTTTGGATTAAGGTCTCTCTTCTGACCCTCAAATCTCATAGTATTTATTAAAATTATATATCAATATTTTTTTCTTACATATCAAACACAATTAAATACACAATTAAGAAATTCATTCATTCTCAAACATTATTTTCGTTCCAACCAGACATACCCTATTACAAAAAGAAAATGCAATAAATTATTTTTCGAAGATAATATGATTTTATCCTAATTATATTTTCCTCATAAAGCCAAACCACATTTAAGACACGAGATCTATGTGCGAGATCTATGTGATGGGTCAATTATATTTTTTAAAAGTCATCTTTATTAAAATACAGAATAAAATAAAATAACTAAAAAATAAAAGAGACACGTTATCCAATCGATTTAATAAACAAAGGGTTCATTTTTTTAATGATTTAAATTTGAAATATCTAATTAACGTAAAAATATTTATCATTTAACTGCAATATTTATTTATTCTTTTTTTCTTTTACTTCTTATTTTTATATATCTAATGGCTTTGTTAATCTACTGATCGAAATAATTTTATTTTACATTGGATATGATGGGTTTCTCCATTCATAAAGCTTGAAAAAATATTTAAGGTATTTCTTGATTTGAATCGAAGAGAACCTTAAAATATTAAAAACTAAAAATTGAATTATAAAGTGATATCACTCATCACGTCATATATGTCGATGGTTCTAAACTTCCTGTGTTTGTAGGATGTGATCATTTAAGAGGCAAAAAAAGTTAGTTCAACTGTGAAAACAAGGAAGAGTTTACCTCTCTTCGATTGATCCAATAAAATATTAAATTCACACAATTGAAAATAAACGAGTGGTTAAATATTTTTTGTGGAGATGAAGAAAGATATAAGTGTCATAAAAATATATTGATGAATAAATTTATCTATTCGACATGATTAAGAGATTATTTACATCAGTTTTCATATCAACTAGTTCTTGAACACGTGTGTTTCATGTGTATTATAAGATATATAAATCTAAATTGCAAACCTTCTTACTTTTTTGTTTACTTTTTATTTTTATACATCTAGTATTTTTGTATTTAGTATTTTTTACTTTTGGGCTAATATAACTTAGATAAAAGCACTAAAAGGCAACTGAAACCAAACAGACAATATAAGTTCGTTCGCTATCTTCTGCATAATATGGTTGTGAAGGAGTTGCTATCTTAAAGCGCCTAGAATTTCTATAGATTGCGATAGGGCCAATTTCACTTCACTCTTTGACATGGTTCCATATTTATCGTATCGTTTATCGGTGAATTAGAATTAAAGTTGTTAGTGTTTCAAGGGATCATGTCCCTAAGTGTAGTAGGAGTATTCATATACAACACATGACAATAACAATCATGTTAAGACTCAACAATCAACATGAAAAAAGACATGTCAACACTAAAGAATCAACATGCAAATGTAGAAGTATTATCGTGTATATCTTTTAATTAAGATAGAGTACTTTTGATAAATATTAATTATCTACCAATATATATTTAAAATATCACGTGCAACACGTGTGTCGTAAATCTAATATACATATACTTCCTCTTTTTTTCATTTTGACTTTCCTCTATTGTTGAAAGAAATTCTCGCCTTGTAGTTTAATTTGTGGTAAGAAAAATGAGAATTGCCGTAAAACACTAACAACGATGTTCAATTAATTGAAGCAATGGTGCATTATTTAATGTAGTTCATCAATTTTGTGATGTTCAAATAACATGCAATATTTTTTGAATTGATAAGTAGGAGAAAATGGAACAAAAAAAGAAGAAAATTACAGTTTTCAAATACGATTTAGTGATTAAATATGTATATTTTTTAGCTATTGTACCTAATTACTCTTGTTGTAGCTACAGGGCTATTTCTGTGTTTCAGTTTTCTCCCTGCAAACACGTGCCCAAATTTAGAAATACTAATCCTTGGATACGTGTGTTACACGTGTAATTAATCTTCATTAGTATAAATTTCTTAAACCGGTATATATTATACTAATAAATGTGTGAAATGATTAATTAAAATCGAAAAGGAAAAGTTCAAGCTCAAATTGATGAATAATTTGTGATATCAAATGGTATGAAATGTCATGGATAACATTGAAGATAAGGCTGAAATATATTTGTAGCGTCATTTCCCATGACTACTTCAAATATCAATACAATTAAGATATGTAAGTTAGAATTACGTGATAGTCTTATCTAGCTTTCATTTTATTGGTGAATAAATTTGTCAATCCTACATGATGAAGAGATTATTTGTATCATTTTTAATATCAACTAGTTCTTGAATACATGTGTTTTAAGATATATAAATCTAAATTGCAATCCTTCTTAGTTTTTGTTTACTTTTTATTTTTGTACATCTAATAACTTCAGTCAATCTATAGTTTAGGACATTTCTTAGTTTGAATAGAAGAAAATCTGAAATATAAGGTTGAAGGGAGATAGTGCATCAAGGTGTTCGCAAGAGCCAACTTAATCCTCTTCCCCAAAGATATCAGATGAGGGAATCCCTTAGAGAGCCGCCCACTCCAACTATCACTCATGCACGATCCAAACTAAGGAATGAATTGTAAAGTGATTTCACTCATCATGTCATACACGTAGGTAGTCTTTAGACTCCTCCTTGACACAATGTGATCATTTAAGTGGCAAAAAATGTAGTTCAACTATGGAGATGAGGAAGAGTTCATCTCTCTTTGATTGATCCTGTAAAACTATAAATTCAGATAGTTGAAAATGAATGAACAATTTAGATGTTTGATATGGTGATGAACAACGATACAACTGCCATAAAAGTCCTGTTACGTATCTCAATCATATGTATCAAAATTTTCTAATATGAACCTAGAGGTTTGCTAGTTATTCCTCTCGTGCATGCCAACTTTATTTTTGGACAAACCTCGAAAGAACTACGTAAAATAGAACAATTTCAATTTGTAATATTAACAAGTTGGTTGACAATCATGAACTAATTGGGAGCACAACCACAAATGTTTTGTAAATCCATTTAGTTTAATGTATAGTTCCCACCCACCTATAATAATAACGATGATGATGATAATAATAAAATATTGATTCATGTTGGCAAAATGCAGTGTGAGATATTTTTTTTATAAATAATAAACTTATTTTTATTTTTTGGTAGTGTCTTCCGGAAACAACCTCTCTATCTTTATGAGGTAATGGTAAGATTAGACAAGACATGATGCAGATAGAAAGGAATGGAGATCGTGTATTAGGGTAGAAGGTTAGTAGGTTTAATAGAGGTAGGATGAAGTCATACCTTGTGATATAGTAGGATTATAGGATTAGTCTTGTCATTATTTATTATGTTGTTATTTGCCATCATTTATTTGCTACTTGTATTGTATTTATGAGTTTCCAATTTCTTTCCATTATAGTCATTTTTATATCTAGTATTTTTTGTTTTTGGGATTGATATATTTGCATTGAGGGTCTTGTTCAAACAACCTCTCTATGTCTCTGAGAGAGTGGTAAGATATGCGTACATTTTGTCCTCCTTAGATCCCATTTGTGAGATTTCACTCAATAAATTATTGTTGTTGTTGTTGAGGCATAGGGAGTACCTTTGAAATTAAGTTGCTCAAATACTCTGTAGTATTAGGGATCCCTTTGGTAAATGAATTGCCCATTTCCCGTCTGAGGTAACTTATTTTTTAGTTTATTTGATTTATGTATCATTATGAAATTAGCTTAAGTGGGTCTATCTAATATGGTTGCTATCTTCATTCGCTGGAACTTGCAAATAAAGCTAAATCTATCTTAAAGCTCTTAGAATTGCTATGGATTGAGATAGGACCAATTTGCCTTCACTCTTTGGCATAATGACAACACTTGTTTTATCGGTGAATAAATTTATTGATTCAGCAAAATTAAGAGATTATTTCCATCACTTTGAATATCAATTAGTTCGTGTATTTCAAAATGTGTAGATCTAATCTTAAATATAATTCTTGAAAGTCAGTTTAGGTACTTAATTTTTCTCTCTTCAACAAAATCAATTTCGATATGTAATTGTAATACTATAAGCTATATGAAAATATAATTCTCGTTTATGATGATTTGGGTTATATCTTCTTCTTCATGCCTAATATTCTTTTACTTTAAAATAATTAAAACTTCACTTGTCTTATCAATTAATGAAAGATGGGGGCCTTAGTTTCATCCTTCCTTGCTTGATCATTTAATATTTTCTAAACCAAGTTTATTTCTGAAATGACAACCAATTTAATTTTTACTATAAAGAAAGAGAGTAAATGTTAAAGAAACTAAAATTCATTAATATTAGATTTAACTTGATATATAAATTTGTTGGTTGACTTATCAAGAAGGCTGAATTTTAATTTCATAAAATTTTACATTCAATTTTAGAAAATAAAAATAAGAAATTATATATCACCATTGACTCAAATTGTAATTAACAATCCAAAGTAAAGAAGAAAGCACTGGTAATATGAGAGAAATAAGAGGAAACATTTACAATGTAATCTCATATCTGGTGCACAGGAATATCGGTGTGAATTCCGATTAGGTCGTGCATTTTTTGAGTAAATACTCGAGTAATAAATCGTTCCAACTCAGATATACCCAGGTCACTATGACAACATCCTATGCCACCATATGGTGTATTGGCAACTGTTGTTGTCGTTCATGTCATTCACTATAAGAAAAAAGACTTTTAACGATCATTTCTTAACGAAGGGAAATAAATCTGATCGTTAAAAATATACTTATAATGACCAAATTTTTTCTGATCATTATTAATATTTGTATAGCGATCAACCTTTTTTTCGATCGTTATAGATATACTTATAGTGACCAAATATTTTTTTGGTCATTATAAATACACTTATAGTAACCAAATATTTTTTTGGTCATTATAAATACACTTGTAGTGACCAAATTTAATTCGATCGTTAAAGACAAGTTTTAATCGAACACTATGAGGGGGCAAATTTGAGCACTAAGAAAAAAATATAATATCCCGTCGTTAAAACATAAAAGTTAGTATAAAAATATATTTTAATTAATATGAGTGCAAAGAGATCATACCAAATCATGTTATAAGTATAACAAGTGGTGTTTTATTAATCATTCCATCATTCTGATAAGAATCCTCCATCTGTTATAGTTTTGCATATTTTATAATTGAACAATATAAAAAAAATACTAATGTATTATTTCTAATAACTCTATCTATCATTCTTATTATAGTCAACAACAACAACAACAACATACCCAGTGAAATTCCACAAGTGGGGTCTGGGGAGGGTAGATTGTACGCAGACCTTACCAC
>JAABOM020127515.1:0-21571 GCA_011800125.2 Solanum clarkiae | reverse complement strand
TTACTAGATAAAGTTTACGAGTTGTCCATTTCATACGCATTTCATCATTTGTGTAATGTAATCTTTTCATTGTCATGTCATCTTGTGTGATTATCCACATGTCACATGCTACATATACAGTCCTACAGCCCCAATATTATGGCCACCGAAAGAATCATCTCAAAGGTAATTGAAAGATAAAGTATAGAGTTTTTGATAGGTGGTAGCCCGAGGGGTGGAAATAGCATCTAGCCAGGGACGATCCTATCAATGGGGGGTAGCCCGAGGGGTTGAGTTTAACCTAGCCAGGGACTAACCCGATACAGTTCACCACTGATCAGTTGGTCATTTGTTTTATAGCTGTGCACAGATTTTACAGTACAGATTTTACAGTAAAGGTAAAGTAATATAAAGAACATAAAGTACATAATTCTACAGTATAACTAAGGGTGGTCCCTGATCTTCCACAGATGCATAGTTTTATTTGATTTGTTACTTTATATACAGTATATCCTGCCTTACATACTCAGTACATTATCTCGTACTGACGTCTCTTACGGGGGACCTGCATTTCATGATGCAGGTACAGGTGCTAGTAGATCTCCCCAGTAGGAGTACAGAATATTTATCTGCCGTCACCAAGCTCCAGGTTGCTTCGGGGCTTTGTATATGAAAAGAGCTTATGTGTTTATTGCACAGTTCATTGAGGCAGGGCTTGTCGCGACCCTTATCAGATGTTTTTCTTTATTTAGAGGCTTTGTTGACTATGTAAAGTAATGTGTGGTCATGTCCCGTACTTTAAATACTGTGGCCCCAATGGCCTAGTCATATGCATTTCCTTCTGGCTAGTTATCACTTTTTATCTTCTTAAAGTCATGTCAAAGGTAGAAATCTCTTATAATATGTATAGAAAGCACATAGATACAAGTTGGTTCTCCCGAGCCTTATTTGCAATGGGTGCCAGTCCGCCCTAACGGGAGTTTGGGGCATGACACTACTATTACAATCTCGACCTAGGTAGTGATGAATAGGAAAAGGAAAGTAGATTATAGGATTCAGTTAATGTGTTCCCATCTAATCGACCAAAAATGACCAAAGAGAGGTTGACTGGGACAATATGTAACGGTTAGTTGGCATGCCATGGTAGCCGATCAATCTCCATGGTGAAATTTGACCTTCACCTTCACAAGAGGGATGAAAGAACCTAAGCTACCGTCCTACATATGATTCACCAACTGTAGTTATGTTATCTAGAGTATTTGAGTCAACAAGACATGGGGAGCACGATTCCCATGTTGTCCCCAAATTTGAGTGTTTTCTCACATTTTAGTTAGTGTTTATTTTATCTTTGTTTTATGAATCACATTACCCCCCCCCCCCCGCGCCAATTGGATATTGTAGTTATAGACACTATAAATGATTAGTGGTGAATTCTTGTAGTCAAGCCCTGTATTCCCTGTGGATTCGACCCTAACCTCGGTTAGGTTGATTACTGATAGCGATCGATTTCTTATTGGAGCATGACCATCAATCAAGTGATAAAGAGGGTAGGCAAGGTAGCTTATGAGTTGAAGTTGCCCAGTGAAATGAATTTGGTTCATCTGGTATTCCATATCTCTATGTTGAGAAAATGTGTTAGTGATCCTAATGCTATTGTGCCTCTTGATGTTGTGGGTGTTATTGAAGATAACTTGACTTATGAGGAGGTTCCGGTTTAGATTTTGGATCGGGAAGTGAAGAGATTGAGGAACACAGAGGTGGCATCTGTTAAGGACCTTTGAGGGAACCAACAAGTTGAAAGTGCTACATGGGAGGCTGAAGTGGACGTGCAAAAGCGGTATCCTTACCTTTTCCACTCTATTCAAGCTTAAGATAGTAATTTTAAGTCCCCCATGTGATTTCAAGTCTTGTATTTCAGCCCCTATGTCATTAATATGCATTCATATTTAAGTTGGCAAGTTTATGATGATTTTACACTTATGTTAAGATTTTGAAAATGGTGTTTAAAATGTAATATTGCATTCTTGTTGGGGCTAATTTGTTTACAATCACTCTTGTCCTATACCTCTCTTTTATATTCGGAGATGAATGTTCCCAAGGGGGAGATATTGAATCGACCCCAAAAAGTTCCCGAAAATATGCCTCCGAATGCTCGGAATTTTAAATTCCATTTATCTCAAAATTCATGCACCATATCAAAAATTCAACTTCATATTCTTGTTCAGGGGGTCAAAATTAGGGGAAGAAGGGTCTAACCCTGATATAAGAGCAAACAAATAGCAATTTCAATTTTCTAGTAATCGCTTATCTAGTGTCTGGCTGCGATGGTAAAGCGACGCCCCTCCATCACAGACATGTGTTAATTCAATCTTCGTGATAGATCTGTAATGAGGACCTATGTAGTTTCGGCCTAGTTATTTTTCTGTGCAGCCCAAGACACAAAAGTCTTGGGCCTAAGTGTTGTCAAATGTGTTTTTACCTATACTTAGCCATATTTAACCCTCATATCGTCCTAAACATTTCCCAATATCCTCTCAAATACTTATCCATATTTTTCACTCTTAAATTCAAATCTCAATACCGTCCTCTAGAACCAAGGATTTCCTTCAAGCTTAAAGCTTCCATTTTCAATCTTTACCAAGAGCTTCTCCAAAGCTAAGGTATGTAGGTTTTAGCCATTGGGTTCTTCCACCCATGGTTCCCTAATCTCCTTTTTACTCAATTTGCATGATTTAAAGTTTATTTTAATAATGGGTTTACTAGTATGAACATGTCTATGAACTATGTTAAAGCTGTGTAAAATTGTGACTGTTTTGCTATGTTTTATACTATAAATCTTAGATATAATGTAAGATTTGATGAGGTTTTTTGATATATATTGCTTGAGGGTATTTCAAGGTGTTGATTAATGATTTTATAATGGATTTTCTTGCATGATTTTGTGTCTAAATTGCATGGTCTTGTAACCCCATTACACACCCGTCAAGTGTTTGATAAAATGTCCGGCTATGGTTTCTTGAGGAATTATAGGTCCAAAGCATGAGATATGATATTAATAGTGTTATGATGATGAAATGATCTTATATATATGATGAATTCTATATAAAGTGTTTGATTAGACCATATGCCCAATCCGAGGGGACCAAGAGCTCGGATAACCTAGATGGGGGTTCGTACTTATCAACTTAGTGAGGGGTTTGTACTTCACAAGCGGGGTGATGGGATGGCATAATCATCAACCTAGATGGAGGTTTGTACTAATCAACCTAGTTAGGGGTTTTTAACTCACCACCTAAGTGATAGGGTGGCATCATCACCAACCTACCAAGGGGTTTGTACTTTGGAAAGCTAGTTTGGTCTCTTCTTCACATATGATATAGTATATGAGTATGAGTTACTTAAGCATTTTTTACTTATGCATTGATCATACATACCATATTGTTATATTATGCTTGTTGCCTATTGGTATGTAGTTTGATTATGATGCCTATCTCTTATCGCATTGCATCCTACATGCTTAGTACATTCAAATGTATTAATGCATACTCTTTCCTGCATGACATCACAATGTAGGAATCAGTTCTCAAGTTGATCATCCTCCTCTTCCACGTGACTAGTTCGGTACTACTAAATCCAGTTGGTGAGTCTTCCACTTCGGGGACCTTAGTCTGCATTTCTCTTATTATGTATTGAGACATTCTTCTTTATTGTCTATTTTGTCTATGAGGGTGAGCCCTGTTGCTTTGTCTTGGCCCCCTATCTTATCTAAGCGTTAGAGGTATTTGTTGGATATGTTATGTATCTATGATATGAGCTTTGACTCTTTGTCTCTTGATTGTGATGTTATGTAAGCTTTCTCCTTAGCCCCTTTTCCCCTATTCCTACTCTTATGTCTTTTATATGCTTCCGCCACTAATGATGTGTAATGATAAGTTGAGAGGCTTGTTTGGGGTTCCTTCGGGTTCCCCATTCACCGTGTCGCGTCTACGTCCTAGGCTTCGGTTTTGACATGAGAGATGCAAAGATGATAATTTCAGCTCACATAAGGATGCAACAATGCACTTAAACATCATTTCAAAAATCTCAAGTGTAAAATCATCATGAACTTGTCAATTTTAAAATGAACGTATGCAATGATATGAGGGTTGAACTTAAGACTTGAGATCATTTAAATGGCTTAAAACAATACCTTAGATCATTTGGCAACTTTGGGTTGTTTTTAACCTTTCTCTAATCATCCTAAGCTTCTAAAATCCTCCATAATCAGATCTGGTCCTAACAAAGCCACCTCTCCAATCTTAAACCACCCAACCAATGATCTATGTCTACCATAAAGGGCCTCAAAAGGAGCTATACCAATGCTAGAATGATAACTATTGACATATGTAAACTAAATCAATGGAAGATGATCATTCTAACTACCTTTAAGCTCCAATACACAAGCCCTAAGCATGTCGCCAAGTGTTTTGATAGTTCTCTCAGCTTGGCTATCCGTTTGAGGTCGAAAGGTCGTACTAAGATTTACCTTGGTTCCAAGACCTCTTTAGAAAGACCTCCAAACATGTGAAGTGAATTGTGCACCACGATCAGAAATGATGGATAAAGGAACCCCATGCAACCTCACCAAGACATGAATGTACAACCTTGCATAAAAGCATAGGCTATGACCTTACTATTTTGCATTAGAACACAACCCAAACCAACTCTAGAAGCATCACAATATACAACAAACCCCTTTAGCCCTTCTGGTAGTGAATATAAGAGTTAACACAAGTTTATCCTTCAAGGTTTGGAAGCGGTTTTCACACTCATCCATCTACACAAACATGGCCTTCTTTTGGGTCAATTTTGTTATGGGAGAAGTAATAGAGAGAATCCATTCACAAATCTCCGGTAGTAACCCCTTACCCCAAGAAGCTCCTAATATCATACAGGGTCAATAGTCTAGGTCAATTTCTATTCATATCCATCTTTTTTAGGATCCACCTTAATACCATCCTCCGAGATCACATGACCTAGGAAAGCGACTTCCTTCAACTAAAATTCACACTTCTCATATTCAGCATACAATTTCTCTTCCCTTATTCTTTGCAACGCTACCCTCAAATGACCCATATACTCCTATTGACTATGTGAATAGATCAAAATATCATCAACGAATACCACAACAAATGAATCAAGGTAGGGTTTGAAGACCCTATTCATAAGATCCATGAAGATAGCCGGTGCATTGTCAACCCAAATGACATTACAACAAATCATAATGTTCATACCTTGTCCAGAAGGTCATCTTAAGAATATCACACTCCCTTACCTTCACTTTATGATACCTGGATCGAAGATCAATATTAGAGAAATAGCTAGCCCCTTGCAATTGGTCAAACAAATCATCAATCATTGGAAGTGGATACCTATTCTTGATGGTGACCCTATTAAATTGTCAGTAATCAATACACATGATAAGAGACCCATCCTTCTTCATCACAAACAACATTGGAGCACCCCAAAGTGATTTGCTAGGCCTAATAAAACCTTTCACTAATAAGTCCCTCAATTGTTCCTTCAAGTCCTTTAACTCCATTGGGGCCATACGATAAAGGGAAATAGAAATGGGCTGATTATCGGAGAGGAGGTCTATACCAAAATCTATTTCCCTTTTGGGAGGAACATCGAGAAGGTCATTTAGAAAGACATTAAGAAAGTCATTTACAACTAGAACTGACTCTATGGGAAGGATTTTAGACTCCACATTCCTAACCCTCACAAGATAATAAAGACACCTTTTAGAGATTAACTTAGGGGCCTTAATGCAAGAGATGAACCTACTCTTGACCACCACATCGTAAATCTCCCACTCAAGGATGGGTTCATTTGGGAATTGGAATTTGACCCTACAGGTTCTACAATCAATAGAAACATAGTATGCATGTAACCAATCCATCCCAAGAATAACATCCAACCATGTCCAACTCAACAAAATTACAAGGTAATATTTTATGCAAGATGAAAATGGGACATTTTCTATAGACCTTTCTAGCAACAAAAGGTGCACCAATATGAGTAGCCACCTCATACAACTCACACAACAATTCGAGCTCAACATGGAACATTTTAGCAACAAAGGGAGTAACAAAAGAAAGAATGGCACCCGGATCAATCAATCCATACAAATAAAAAATAAAGATTTTCAACATACCAGTAACACCATCAGACACCTCAACAACCCATTACCTCCCATGCAAAGTATAAAATCGAATGTGCCTTGGGGCACCATCTTGTCGGCCACCTCTACCTAAAGGAACTGCATTGGCACCTCGGGCTTTAGGATGAACATCCTTACCCTTGTTGTGATCACGAGCGCAATCAACCTTTTTGTGACCCACTTCCCCACAACCATGACATGCGTTAGTGTCTCTCAAGCATGGGCCTTTATGACCCTTATCATATCTTGGACACACATCATTAGGAACCACAACACTAACAACTTGGGTCCTTGGGAAGTAATAGGCAAACCCCCTATTATAAGCATTAGAAGTCCCTTGGCTTTGGTGGAACCGGCCACCTCTTCGGCTTTGGAACTTGCCATCTAAACGGGCACTCTTGGCCTCATGACCCCTTCTCTTGCTCAATTTCTCTTCTTCATTTGTTCGGGATAGTTCCTCAAACGGGGAAAATCCATGTCACTAATCAACATAGTGGAACGGCACTCCTCACTCACCAAGTCGGAAACACCTATCACAAATTTATTTATCCTAGACCTTGAGTTGGCCACCAAGTGTGGAGCGTAATTTGAAAAATGGTTGAACTTGAGGGCATACTCCCTCACACTCATAGACCCTTGTCTCAAATTCATAAATTCCACCAATTTGGCTTCCCTAAGGTCAAGATAGAAGAATTGATTAAGTAAATCCGCCTTGAACTCCCTATTCATGGTTGTGAAGCACTCTATGACTATGGATAGGAGGCTATGAGGCGTGTTAGGAAATGTTTCCTTTTCATGTTCTAAGTTGTGCTATAGAGTTGTGGTAAATTCCCCCCCCCCCCCTCCCAATGATTGTTCTTTATATTCTAGATCATGCCAAACACCATAGGAAGAAGGGATAAAACTCCTGAGGAGAAACCTACCAATATATGAGCTCCGGGATGCTCACACTATGCTTGCCCAAGTTGTGGCCAGCCAAGTCAATCAAGGAGACCAATCCCCTCATGTTACTACCTTAAAAGCTAGGGTAAGGGACTTCATGAGGATGAATCCTTTGCTATTCTATAGGTCAAAGGTGGATTAAGATCCATAAGAGTTCATTGATGAGCTCTACAAGATTTTAAATATCATGGGTGTTGGGCCGAATGAGAAGGCAGAGTTGGCGGTATACCAACTCAAAGGCGTAGCTCAAATATGGTATGATCTATGGAAGGGTGAGAAGGGAATTCGTCATGTGGTGCTTTGGTAGGAGTTCAAATTGGCTTTCCATAATCAATTTTTTCCTCTTGAGCTTAGGAAAGCAAGTTGGTAGAGTTCATGAACTTCGAACAAGGTGCTATGAGTGTGAGGGAGTATGCCCTAAATTTTAATAAACTTTCGAAGTATGCTCCTCATTTGGTGGTCGATCCTAGATCTAGGATGAACAAGTTTGTTATGGGGGTCTCTAATTTGGTGAGTGAGAAATATTGGTACGCTTTGCTAATTAGTGAGATATATTTATCTCAGTTGACGACATATGTTGAGCAAATGGAGGAGGAAACGTTTAGGAAGAGAAGGGGGCATGAGGCCAAGAGGGCCCGTCTTAAGGGTAAGTTCCAAGAGGGTAGCCGGTTCCACCAAGGCCAAGGGTGCCATCATGCTACTAATAGGGAGTTTGCCAATGACTTCCCAAGTTCTCAAGGTGTTAGTGGAGTGGCTCCCATTGATGTGTGTCCTACATGTGGGAAGAGTCATAAAGGCCCATGTTTGAAGGGTTCTAATACATACTTTGATTATAGGGAGCTTTGTGACAAAAAGGTCAATTGTGCAAGAAACAATGGCAAGGACTAGGGAGCAAACACAGTTCCATTGGGTATAGGTGGTCCTCAAGGTGGTGCGCCAAGGCACAATCAATTTTATTCTTTACATGCGAGGCAAGGGGTTGGTGAGGTTCCCTATGTTGTTACCGGTATGTTGAAAATCTTTGACTTTGATGTATATGCTTTGATTGACCTGGGTGCCACTCTTTCTTTTCTTACCTCCTTTGTTGCCCAAAAGTTCCATGTTGACCCCGGTTATTGCATGATTCATATGAAGTGTCTACTCCTATTGATGCCTCTATTGTGGCTAGGAAAGTTTATAGAAGTTATCCTAAGTATGTTTTGCATAAGTTGTTGCCTTGTGATCTTGTTGAATTAGACATGGTAGATTTTGATGTCATCATTTGGATGGATTGGTTGCATGCCTACTATGCTTCTATTGATTGTGGAACCCGTAGGGTCAAGTTTCAATTCCCTAATGAACTAATCCTTGAGTGAGAGAGTCAAGATATGGTACTCAAGGGTAGATTCATTTCTTTCATTAAAGCCAATAAGTTGATCTCTAAAGGGTGTCTATACCATCTTGTGAGGGTTAGGAATATGGAGTCTAAAGTCCCTTTTATTGAGTCGGTTCCGGTTATAAATGAGTTCCTAGATGTCTTCCCAAATGACCTTCTCGGTCTTCCTCCCGAAAGGGAAATAGAATTTGGTATAGACCTTCTCTCGATACTCAACTATCTTCATTCCCCTTACCGTATGGCCCTGATGGAGTTGAAGGAGTTAAAAGAGCAATTCAAACATTTGTTGGAGAAGGGATTTATTAGACCTAGCCAATCACTATGGGGGTACACCTGTGTTGTTTGTAAAGAAGAAGGTTGTGTCCCTTAGGATGTGTATTGACTACCGACAACTCAATAGGGTCACTATAAAGAATAGATATCCTCTTCCAAGAATTGATGATTTATTTGACCAATTGCTTAGGGCTAGCTATTTCTCTAAGATTGATCTTCGGTCCGGGTATGATCAAGTGAGAATAAGGTAATGTGATACACCCACAATGGATTTCTAGACTAGGTATAGGCATTATGAGTTTGTTATGATGTTCTTTGTGTTGACCAACGCACCTGTCATCTTCATGGACATTATGAATAGGGTTTTCAAACCCTACCTTGATTCCTTTGTTATGGTCTACATTGATGATATTTTGATCTATTCACATAGTAGGGAGGAGCGTATGGGTCATTTGAGGGCTGTGTTGCAAAGATTGAGGGAGGAGACATTTCATGTTAAATATGAAAAGTGTGAATTTTGATTGAAGGAGGTTACATTCTTGGGTCATGTGGTGTCAGAGGATGGTATAAAAGTGGATCCTAAGAGAACTGATGTGATTAGAAATTGGCCTAGACTATTGACCCTGCCGAATATTAGGAGATTCTTGGGCCTAGTAGGTTATTATAGAAGGTTTGTAAATGGGTTCTCCTCCATTGCTTCCCCTATGACAAAATTGACTCAAAAGAAGGTTAAGTTTGTGTGGACCAATGAATGTTAGAGGAGCTTCCAAACAATAAAAGATAAGCTTGTGTCCTCTCCTATATTGTCACTATTAGATGAACTTGAGGAATTTTTTGTTTATTGTGATGCTTCTAGGATTGGTTTCAGTTGTTTGTTGATGCAGAATGTCATAGCTTATGTTTCTAGACAACTCTAGGTACATGATAAGAACTACCCTACCCATGATCTAGAGTTAGCCGCCGTTTTATTTGCATTAAAGATTTGGTGTCACTACTTGTATGGGGTGCATGTTGATGTGTTCACCGAACATAAGAGCCTCTAGTATGTCTTCACTCAAAATGATCTCAACTTAAGGCAAAGAAGAGGGTTAGAACTTCTTAAAGACTATGATATGAGTGTGCATTATCATCTGGGTAAAGCAAATGTTGTGGCGGATGCTTTGAGTAGGGTGTCTATGTGTAGACTAGATCATGTTGATGGTGGTGATAATGAAATGGCTAAGGAGATGCATCAATTGGCTAGATTGGGAGTTAGGTTGGAAGAGGTTGGTGATGATGGGGTTGTTGTTGTTGATGGGTCTTAGTCTTCATTGGTTTACGAGGTGATAGCAAAACAAGATCTTGTCTCCTCCTTGCTTGAGTTAAAGGCCTTGGTGAAAGAGGCAAAATAGAGGTTTTCTCCCAAGGGGGAGATGGTGCCCTTAGTTACCAAGGTAGGTTATGTGTGCCTTGTTTTGATGGTTTTAGGGAGAAAATCCTTGACGAGGCCCATGATTCTTCTTATTTTATCCACCCCAGTTCCACAAATATGTATAAAGATTCAAGGTATGTGTATTGATGGGGAAGCATGAAGAGGGACATTGCCAAATTCATTTTCGATTGCCATAGTTGTCAACAAGTCAAAGATGAACATCAAAGGCCAGGTGGCCTAACCCAAGACATAAAGATTCCTACTTGGAAGTGGGAGGTGATTAACATGGATTTTGTGGTTGGATTTTTCAAGACTAGAAAAGGTTTTGATTCCATTTGGGTTGTGGTTGAGAAGATGACAAAATCGGCTCACTTTCTACCAGTTAAGACCACATATCGGGCTGAAGAGTATGCAAGGTTGTACATCCATGAGTTAGTGAGGTTACATGGGGTTCTATTGTCCATCATATCGCATCATGGTGCACAATTCACTTCACCCTTTTGGAGGTCTTTTCAAAGGGGTCTTAGTACAAAAGTTAACCTTAGTATGGCCTTTTACCGTCAAACGAATGGCCAAGCCCAAAGAACCATTCAAACACTTGAGGATATGCTTAGGGCTTGTGTCTTGGATCTTAAGGGTAGTTGGGATGATCATCTTTCATTGATTGAGTTTGCCTACAACAATAGCTATCACTCTAGCATCGATATAGCTCCTTTTGAGATTCTTTATGAGAGACGTTGTAGATCACCAGTTGGTTCATTTGAGGTTGGATAGGTAGATTTATTGGGACCGAATCTGATTATGGAGGCTATTGAGAAGGTTAGGATGATTAAGGAAAGGTCGAAAATAGCCCAAAGTCGTCAAAATCCTATGCCAATGTGAGAAGAAGAGACCTTGAATTCAAAGTGGATGATTGGGTCTATTTGAAAGTTTCTCCAATGAAAAGTGTGGTCCATTTTGGTAAAAAGGGGAATTTGAGTCCAAGATATGTTGATCCTTATGAGATGATAAAGAGGGTTGGAAAGTTAGCTTATGAGTTGAAGTTGCCTAGTGAAATGAATTTGGTTCATCCGATTTTCCATGTCTCTATGTTGAGAAAATGTGTTGGTGATCCTAATGCTATTGTGCCTCTTGATGTTTTTGGTGTTGTTGAAGATAACTTGACTTATGAGGAGGTTCTGTTTCAGATTTTGGACTGGCAAGTGAAGATATTGAGGAACAAGGAGGTGGCATCCGTTAAGGTCCTTTGGAGGAACCAACAAGTTGAAAGTACTACATGGGAGGCCAAAGTGGACATGCAAAAGCGGTATCCTTATCTTTTTCACTCCACTCAAGCCTGAGGTATTAATTTTATGTCCCCTATGTGATTTCAAGTCTTGTATTTCAGCCCCTATGTCATTAATATGCATTCATGTTTAAGTTGGCAAGTTTATGATGATTTTACACTTATGTTAAGATTTTGAAAATGGTGTTTTGAATGTAATGTTGCATTCTTGTTGGGGCTGATTTATTTACGATCACTCTTGTCTTGTACGTTTCTTTTTACATTTCGGAATGAATGTTCCCAAGGGGGAGATACTAAAACGACCCCAAAATGTGCCCGTAAATATGCCTCCAAGTGCCCAGAAATTTAAAATTCCATATATCTTAAATTCCCTGCGCGATATCAAAAATCCAACTTCATTCTCTTGTTCATGGGGTCAAAATTAGGGGAAGAAAGGTCTAACCTCGATATAAGAGCAAATGAATAGCAATTTAGATTTTCTAAAAATCGCTTATCTAGTGTCGGTTCGCGATGGTACCTTTCGCGATGGTACCGCAATGCGCCTCCATCACAAACATGTGTTAATTCAGTCTCCACGACAGGTCCGCAATGAGGACCTGTGTAGTTTCTGCCCAGTTATTTTTCGGTGCGATAAAAGACTTGGGTCTTGGCCTAAGTGTTCCCAAACGTGTTTTCACCTATACTTAGTCATATTTTACCCTCATATCATCCTAAACATTCACCAATGTCCTCTCAAACACTTAGTCATGATTTTCTGTCTTAAATTCAAGTCTTAAAACCATCATCTAGGACTAAGGATTTCCTTCAAGCTTAAAGCTTCCATTTTCAATCTTCACCAAGAGTTTCTCCCAAGCTAAGGTATGTCGGTTTTAGCCATTGGGTTCTTCCACCCATGGTTCCCTAATCTCCTTTTTACTCAATTTGTATGATTTAAAGTTTATTTTACTAATGGGTTTAATAGTATGAACATGTCTATGAACTATGTTAAAGCTGTGTAAAATTGTGGCTGTTTTGCTATTTTTGTACTATAAATCTTGGATCTAATGTCAGATTTGATGAGGACTTTTGATTTATATAGCTTGAGGATTTCAAGGTGTTGATTTATGGTTTCACAATGGATTTTCTTGCATGATTTCATCTCTAAATTGCATGGTCTTGTACCCCATTACACACCCGTCAAATGTTTGATAAAATGTCCGACTATGGTTTCTTGAGAAGTTGTAGGTCCAAAGCATGAGATATGATATAAATGATGTTATGATGATGAAATGATCTTATGCATATGATGAATTCTATATAAAGTGTTTCATTATACCATGCCCAATTCGGGGGGAGGGGGGGTACCAAGATCTCGGATAACCTAGATAGGGGTTCGTACTCATAAACCTAGTGAGGCATTTGTACTTCACCACCAGGGTGATGGGGTGGCATCATTATCAACCTAGATGGAGGTTTCTACTCATCAACCTAGTGAGGGGTTTGTACCTCACCACCTATGTGATGGGGTGGCAACATCACCAACCTACCAAGGGGTTTGTACTTTGGAAAGCTAGCTTGGTCTCTTCTTCACATATGATATCCTATATGAGCATGAGTTACTTAAGCATATTTTACTTATGCATTGATCATACATGCCATGTTGTTATATTATGCCTATTCCCTAATGGTATGTATTTTGATTATGATGCGTATCTCTTATTATATTGCATCCGACATGCTTAGTACATTCAAACGTATTAACACTTACTCTTTCCTACATGATATCACCATGTAGGAATCGGTGCTTAAGTTACCGTCCTCCTCCTCCACGTGGCTAGTTCGGTACTACTAGAGCTAGTTGGTGAGTCCTCTATGTCGGGGACCTTAGTCTACGTTTCTATTATTATGTGTTGACACATTTTGCTTTATTATCTATTTTGACTGTGAAGGTGATCCTGGTTGCTTTTTCTTGGACCCCACTCTAATCTAAGTATTAGACATGTTTGTTGAACATGTTATGTAGCTATGATATGAGCTTTGACTCTTTGTTTCTTTATTGTGATGTTATGCAAGCTTTCTCCTTAGCCCCTTTGTCCCTATTCCTACTTTTATGTCTTCTATATACTTTTGTGACCAATGATGTGTAATGATAAGTTAAGAGGCTTGTTTGGGGTTCCTTCGGGTTCCCTATTCGTTGTGTCATGTCTATTCCCTAGGCTTTGGTATTGACATGAGAAATGCAAACAAGATAATTTTAGCCCACATAAGGATGCAACAACGCACTTAAACATCATTTCAAAAATCTCAACATAAGTGTAAAATCATCTTGAACTTGTCAATTTAAACATGAATGTATGCAATGACATGAGGGTTGAACTTAGGACTTGAGGTCATTTAAAGGACTTAAATTAATACCTTAGACTTGAGTGGAGTGCAAAGGATAAGAGTATTGTTTTTCATATTTGCTTCGGCCTCCCAAATAGCCCTTTCGACTTGTTGGTTCCTCCAAAGGACCTTAATGGAAGCAACTTCCTTGTTCCTCTACCTCTTCACTTGCCTATCCAAGATCTTTACTAAAACTTCTTCATATGTCATATTGTCAACAACCACCCCCATAACTTCAAGAGGCACAATAGCATTAGAATCACCCACATACTTCCTCAACAAAGACACATGAAAGACTGGATGAACCAATTCTATTTCTCCAGGCAAATCCAACTCTTGAGCCGCCTTACTAATCCTTATCATCACTCTATAAGGAGCCACATGTCTAGGGCTTAACATGCCCTTCTTACCAATATATACCACACCCTTCATGGGTGTCACCTTCAAATAAACGTAATCACCAACCTTGAATTCAAGATCCCTTCTTCTCACATCGGCATAAGGCTTTTGGCGACTTTGGAATGTTTTCCACCTTTATCTAATCATCCTAACCTTCTCAACAGCCTCCATAATCATATCTGGTCCTAAAAAAGCCACCTCTCTAACCTTAAACCACCCAAGCGGTGATCTACAATGTCTACCATAGAAGGACTCAAAAGGAGTCATACCGATGCTAGAATGATAGCTATTGTTATATGCAAAATCAATCAATGGAAGATGATCATACCAACTACTCTTAAGCTCCAATACACAAGCCCTAAGCATGTCCTCAAGTGTTTGGATAGTTCTCTTGTCTTGGCCATCCGTTTGAGGGTGAAAGGTCGTACTAAGCTTTACCTTGGTTGCAAGACCTCTGTGGAAAGACCTCCAAACGTGTGAAGTCAATTGTACACCATGATCTGATATGTGGAAAAAGGAACTCCATGCAACCTTACCAAGTCTTGAATGTACAACATTGCATAATCTTCAACCCCATATGTAGTCATAACTTGTAGGAAATGAGCCGATTTTGTCATCTTATCAACCACAACCCATAGGGAATCAAAACCCTTTCTAGTCTTGGGCAACCCAACCATAAAATCCATATTAACCTCTTCCCACTTCCAAGTAGGAATCTCTATGTCTTGGGTTAGGCCACCCAACCTTTGATGTTCGGCTTTGACTTTTTGACAATTGTGGCAACCAGAAACAAATTTAGCAATGTCTATCTTCATAGCTCCCCACCAGTACACCTCTCTCAAATCTCTATACATCTTTATAGAATTGGGGTGGATAGAGTAAGAAGAACCATGAGCCTCATCAAGAATCTTTTCCTTCAAACTATCAACACAAGGTACACATAACCTACCTTGGTACCTAAGGGCACCATTTCCCCTTTGGGAGAAAACCTCCACCTTACCATCTTTCACCCATGCCTTCAATTCCAACAAAGCGAGATCAAGATCTTTCTTAGCTTTCACCTCCTCAATAAATGAAGATTTAGAACCATTAACAACAACTACACCCCCATTATCTACTCCTTCCAACCTAACCTCCAATCTAGCTAACCGATGGACCTCCCTAGCTACCCCTTTTCCATCACCATCAACATGAGCTAGGCTACCCATCGACACCCTAGTCAAAGCTTCCGCCACCACATTAGCTTTACCGAGATCATAATGCACACTCATATAATAATCCTTAAGAATTTCTAACCCCACCTTCTTTGCTTCAAGTTAAGATCCTTTTGAGTGAAGACATATTGGAAGCCTTTATGATTAGTGAACACATCAGCATGCACCCTATACAAATTATGATGTCATATATTTAATGCAAATACCACAGCGGCTAGTTCAAGATCATGGACATGGTAGTTCTTTTCATGTAATTTGAGTTGCCTAAAGCATAAGCTATGACCTTACCATTTTGCATTATAACTCAACCCAAACTAACTCTAGAAGCATCACAATATACAACAAACCCCTCTAGCCCTTCTGATTGTGACAATATAAGAGCGGACATAAGCTTATCCTTCAAGGTTTGGAAGCTCTTTTCACACTCATCCATCACATAAACTTAGCCTTCATTTGGGTCAATTTTGTCATGGGAGAAGTAATAGAAGAGAACCCATTCACAATGGGTCAATTTTGTCATGGGAGAAGTAATAGAAGAGAACCCATTCACAAATCTTTGGTAATAACCCGCTAAGCCCAAGAAGTTCCTAATATCCGACGGGTTCAATGGTCTAGGCCAATTTCTAATCACATCCATCCTTTTAGGATCCACCTTAATACCATCCCTCAACACTACATGACCTAGGAAAGCAACTTCCTTCGACCAAAATTCACACTTCTCATATTTAGCAAACAATTTCTCTTTCCTTAATCTTTGCAACACTACCCTCAAATGACCCATATGCTCCTCCTCACTATGTGAATAGATCAAAATATCATCAATGAATAACTCAAAAAACAAATCAAGGTGGGGTTTGAAGACCCTATTCATAAGATCCATGAAGATAGCCAGCGCATTCGTCAACCCAAATGACATTACAACAAACTCATAATGCCCATACCTATTCTAGAACGTCTTCTTAAGAATATCAAACTCCCTCACCTTCACTTGATGATACCTAGACGAGGATGAATATTAGAGAAGTGGCTAGCCCCTTGCAAATGGTCAAATCATCAATCCTTGGAAGAGGATACCTATTTTTGATGGTGACGCTATTAAGTTGCCGGTAATAAATAAACATTCTAAGAGACTCATCCTTCTTCTTCATAAACAGCATTGGTGCACCCCAAGGTGATTGTCTAGGCCTAATAAAACCTTTCCCCAATAAGTGCCTCAATTGTTCCTTCAACTCCTTTAACACCGCCGGGGCCATACGGTAAGGGGGAATAGAAATGGGTTGAGTATCGGGGAGGCGGTTTATACCAAAATCTGTTTCTTTTTCGGGAGGAATACCGGGAAGGTCATTTGGAAAGACATCAAGAAACTCATTTACAACCGGAACTGACTATATAGGAAGGACTTTAGACTCCACATTCCTAACCCTCACAAGATGATAAAGACACCCATTAGAGATTAACTGAGGGGCGTTAGTGTAAGAGATGAACCTACCCTTGCCCACCACATCATGAATCTCCCACTCAAGGACGGCTTCATTTAGGAATTGAAATTTGACCCTATGGGTTCTACAATCAATAGAAGCATAGTAGGCATGCAACCAATCCATCCCAAGAATAACGTCTAACCATGTCCAACTCAACAAGATCATAAGACAATATTTTATGCAAGATGCAAATTGGACATTTTCTATAGACCTTTCTAGCAACAATAGATACACTAATAGGAGTAGACACCTTATAGGACTCACTCATCGATTTGGGCTCAACATGGAACTTTTTAGCAACAAAGGGGGTAACAAAAGAAAGAGTGGCACCCAGATTAATCAATGATTTTCAACATTCCGATAACAACATCGGGCACATCATCAACCTCTTGCCTCCCATGCAAAGCATAAAATCTAATGTGTCTTAGGGCAACATCTTGTCAGCCACTTGTACCCAAGGAACCACATTAGCACCCCGGCCTTGAGGACAAACATCCTTACCCTTGTTGCGATCACGAGGGCAATCAACCTTTTTGTGACCCACTTTCCCACAACCATGACATGAATTAGTATCTCTTAAGTATGGATCCTTATGACCCTTACCATATCTTGGACACACATCATTAGAAACCACAATACCAACACTTTGGGTCCTTCGGAAGTCATTGGCAAACCCCCGATTAGAAGCATTAGAAGGCCTTTGGCATTGGTGGAACCGGCCACCCCTTTGTCTTTGGTGCTTACCATCAAAACAGGCACTCTTGGCCTCATGACCCCTTCTCTTCCTCAAATTCTCCTCCTCCATTTATTCGGCGTAGTTCATCAAACGGGTCAAATCCATGTCACTAATAAACATAGCAGACCGGCACTCCTCACTCACCAAGTCAGAAACACCCATCAAAAATTTATTCATCCTAGACCTTGAGTCGGCCACCAAGTGTGGAGCTTATTTTGAATGTTGGTTGAACTTTAGGGCATACTCCCTCATACTCCTAGACCCTTGTCTCAAATTTATAAATTCCACCAATTTGGCTTCCCTAAGCTCAGAGGGAAGAACCAATTAAGGAAAGCCGCCTTGAACTCCTCCCAAAGTACCACATTGTTGACCCCCTTCTCCTCTTTCTATTGATTGTTCCATATTTGTGGTACCCTTTTGAGTTGGTAGGCCACCAACTCCGCCTTATCCTCCGACCTCATACCCATGATAGCCAAAATTTTGTAGACATCATCAATGAACTCTTGAAGGTCCTCACTCAGCTTTGACCCATGAAATTCAAGGAGATTCATCCTCATGAAATCTCTCACCCACAATGCCGGTGTAGGAGCATGAGGGGCTTGGGCCCTTTGGTTGGCTTGGTTAGCCACAACTTGTGCAAGCAAAGTGAGTGCAACCTCCTGAAGCTTTCCATTAGTCGATTGCTCCTCGGGTGTGCAGTTTGTTCTTCCTCTCGTGTTAGGCATGATCTAGCATAGAAAAGGACCAATCATTAGGGGAAAATCGTATCTCAACTTCTATAGCACGACATAGAGTAAGAAGAAAGGAAACATTTCCTAAATGCCTTATAGCCTCTTGCTCATAGTTGTGGTGCACAACACAACCATGAATAAGACTCTAATTGACGCGGCATGTTGGATGCCGAGGATCATTAAAAACCTAGTGCTTTGATACAAAGTTTGTCATGACCCAAGCCTAGGGCCTAGATGTGACACGGTCCATAGGGAACCCGAAGAGACCCTAAGCAAGCCTCTTAACATATTATTACACATCCTTGGTCGCGGAAACAATAAAAATACTAAAAGAGATAGTAAATAGGGATAATCAGCGCTACAGGACCTCTTTCATATCATAATCAACAAAAGTCACTAGAAAACTAAAGCTCATAACATAGATACATAACATGTCCAACAACACCTCTACTACATAGATAAGAGTGAGGGCCAGGACAAGCTACGGGGCTCACTCTCAGAGTCAAAGTATACAATAAAGAAAGAGAGTCTTTAATATTTAGCAAAACAACATAGACGTTGTCCTCAGAATGGAGGACTCACCAACTAGCTTGAATAGATATCACTAGCCATGTAGAGGAGGATGGTCAAGTGGGGCTCTGGTTCCTACACGGTGACATCACATAAGCATAAAGTATGTGTTAGTACGTTTGAATGTACTAAGTATGCAGGATGCAATGCAACAAGAGGTAATTAATATAATTGAAATGCATAAGCATAGGCAATGAGTAGCATATAACAATATGACATGCATATGAGATGCTATATAGTAATTCATGCTTATATAGAACATAATAAATGTCAAGAAGAGACCACTATCATATTGGTGGATTGCCGCACCCTACCATCCTTGGTGATTGAGGTACCAACCCCATTAATTAGTTGGTAGATCGTCGTACCCTACCACCCTTGGTGACCGAGGTACAAACCCTCTGACATGGTTATCAAGGTAAAAAACCCCCGACATGGTTGGTGGATCATTGCACCCTATAACCCTTGGTGACCGAGGTACAAATCCCCGACATGGTTGTTAAGGTACAAACCCCTCGACATGGTTATCCGACGCGCAACCCCCAAGTAGGGCATGGTTATATTCCAACACTATATAGAAGAAAACCATATACATACGCTAATTTCGTCATCATATAGTCATTCAACTCATAAGACATGCATTGGACCTTCAATTTACCAAGAAATCATAATCTGGACATTTTATGAAACACTTGGCAGGTGTGTACTTCTAGTGCAAAACCATGCAATTCAAGAGTAAAATCATGCAAGAAAATTCAATGTAAAATCATCAATAGATACTTCATAACACCCTCAAGCCATATACATCAAAACCTCTCATCAAAATCTCGCAATAGATATTAGATTCATAACTCAAAACATGCTAAAACAACCATAATTTTATGAAACCCAACATAGTGTGTGTCGTTCCCCATTTTCGAACTGGTGTAAATAGCTTGCATATCATGTGGTTGTGCTCTTAGTTTTTGAAAAATGTATTTAGAGTCCCACTTAATTTTAAGAAAAATATTAGGAAAGTAATTAAAAAAATGTAGATGCATACTCTATTCTGATTTGCGAAAACTAGTAAAATTATAGGTAAGGATTTTGGTTACTCGAGGGGAAGGTGTTAGGCGTCCCTCAGAGCATGCCTGAAGATAGTCCTTAAACTTAGCTTAGGAAAATAAATTGTGATAAATTATTCATTTATATATTTTAAAATTAGTGATAAAAAGAATGATTATAAAATGTTGTTAAGATTATATATTGATGATGCTAGACTCGTTAGAGCAAGTAATGCTAATTCACAACATAATCTTCAACAACAAAAGAAAGTTAGCCAGTGTATCAATATTCACATGAAAAATATTAATTAATCGACTAGTATAACAAGAAACGTAACCAAACGAAAACGGAGAAGGTTAAGAAATATTGACTCCTATTTTACGAGACTATGAGTGGTGACCCTAGTCACTGTTGGCCCATATTTTAGGCCAAAATGAGTTTCAAAGTTAGAACTCCAGCTCTTGTGTTGGGCTGCAAACAAGGGCTCCAATGTCAAGAATTCTGGTCACCACTTTCTCCGAATCCAAAACTCGAAGCCGAAAAAAGATAAAATAATTATGAATTATATTGTTAGAAGTATATTTCTATTTGTTTTTCAGATGAACTACTATGGTTTTCAATCTATGCTTCGTGTCTGTTTTGTAGGTAAGAACCCTTTATTTATAGGCAAATTCAGACTTAAGAAGTCTGGATTCGAACCAAAATTTGAAGAGTTTTCCCTCTAAAATTTGGATGAGGTAAAGAAGATCTTTCGAATTTTACCATTTTCCATAATTTTGACTCTAACAGAAAATTAAGCCGGTGATGGCAAGCAGTGATATGAAAGGAAGGGAAGACAATGTATTTATGGTAAGGATACGAATTGCAGGTGTTAGAAATTTGGAAGAGAAGAAAGTTGTGAGGAAAAAAATAAATGAAGAGAGTGACGTGTAACATATCTTGTTCAAGATAGCTAAGAAAGAATAAAATAATTTCTCCCTTGGTCAAGTTTTGTGCCCTTGTTTATTGTTAAGCAAATGTATATCAACGTCATAATATAAGCTTTATTATTAGTTAGTGCAATCCATATCCTAAACTTACCTAAGTGCTACTCATAATTTTCAATTGCTTGTAGCATTTCTAATTTAGACAATGAAAATAAATTTTACATTATTAGATTACTAATATTACTTGAAAAAACAAAAAACTAAAATCAATTAGACATTACAATGTTTCGAAAGACATTTATGATAAATGCAAAAATAACTATTAAACCAAAAATCGACTCAACCTTTTAAATGATATTAAAGAATTGATAAAATAAAATAATAAATATTTATATACATGCATATATAAGTGTTATTATTATTATTTTTATGTTTAAAATAATTTCTGCAAAATACTCTATCAAATAGAATGAGAATTGTATCAATAATAATAACAATAATAATAATTAAAAATTTATATACATATATGGCAGATTGGTCAAAAGGGGGAGGGGGACAATCGTGATGGCAATTTTCCTTATAATAATAATAATAATAATAATAATAATAATAATAATAATAATAATAATAATAATAATA
>JAABOM020127495.1:0-21577 GCA_011800125.2 Solanum clarkiae | reverse complement strand
ATATTAAGAAATTTACTGCACAATGATTTTAGTTCATGAAAGTATGGTTGTTTTAGCATGTTTTGAGCTTCAAATCTAGATCTACTGTTGGAATTGATGAGGGTTTTGATGTGAATATCTTGGGAGTGTTGCAAGGTGTTGATTAAAGGTTTTAGCACTGATTTTCCTGCATTATTTGATCTCTAAATTGCATGCTCTTTTACCCTCTTTACACACCCCCAAGGTGTTTGATAAAATGTCCGGTTATGTTTTTTTGAGAAATTGAAGGTCCAAAGCATGAGATATAATATGAATGATGTTACGATGATGAAATGAGCTTATGTACATGATTATTCCTACATGAGGTATGCATTAGACCTTATGATGAATCCTATATAAAGTGATACACTAGACCATGCCCAATCCGGGGGGATAAGAGCCCATGTAACAATGTGAGTGGTTTATACTTCACCACCTAGGATGATTGGAGTGTGACCATCATCAACTGAGTTGGGGGTTTGTACTCATCAACCATGTGAGGGGTTTATACTTTACCACCTAGAATGATTTGGGTGTGATCAACATCAACCATGTGAGGGGTTTGTACCTCACCACTTAGGAAGATTGGGGTGTGACCATCATCAACCAACCAAGGTTGGAAATCTAGCTTGGTCTCTTCTTCACATATGATATCTTATATGAGCATGTTTTACTTATGCATTGATCATACATATCATATTACTATATTATGCCCATTGTCCATTGATTTGTTTTTTGATTATGATGCCTACCTATTGTTGCATTGCATCCCACATACTTAGTACTTTCAAATGTATTAATGTATACTCTTGCCTACATGATATCACCATGTAGGTATCGGAGCTCCTATTGAATCTTCTTGTGGCTAGATGGATTGTTCAAGTTAGCCTTTGGTGAGTCCTCTATTCCGGGGGCATGGACTATTCTCTCACACTATGTATTAAGATTCTCTTTACTTTATCATTTACTTATGATTTGAGCCCGGTTGTTTTTCTTGGCGCCCGCCATTATCTATGTAGTAGAGGTGTTGTTGGACAAAGCTATGTATTTATGTCATGAGTTGATTCTATTATCTCTTGACTCTATGTTATGACAAGTTCTCCCTTAGTCCCCTTTTCCCTTATTTCCATTCTTCAAATGTCATTAAATTGTCCCGCGACCAAGGATGTATAATGATATCCTATGAGGCTTATTTGGGGTTCCTTCGGGTTTCCCATTCGCCGATCGCGTCTAGGCCCTAGGCTTGGGTAGTGACACTTGATTTTCTATTCAATTGGGTAAGTGTTTGATTATGTTTTCTTAATTCATAATTTCTTCATCTACCCATAGCATGAGTAGGTAAATCCACAACTTGGGGTTATGGGAACCATGGAGATCTAACCAAATAAACTTAGGTAATTTGCAATTATTGGAATGGATATTTGCATGTATTAATCAATTCTCTTTGTTTTGCATGTTTTCTAGTGGTGGCCAACATAAGAACTTGCTTAGTGTTACCTTCCGATGCAGTAGGTAATGAATAGGAAAAGAGATTGATTAACAGGATTCGAATGATGTGTTCTGGTCTAATCAACTGAACTAGACCAAGGGGACGTTGACTGGGACTATAGGTAATGGTTAGTATTTCACACTATGGAGATGGGCCAAGTCACAAAGTGAAATTCACCTCTCACCTGGACCAAAGGGTTTGATGAATTTAAATTACCATCCTGCATGTTATACTCTAGTCAAGAATTAAGATATCCGGTGATATTGTGTTGCTAAATCATGGGAAATGCAATACCACATTGCTCTCCATTATTGATTATCTCCTGTAGTAGTTAGTTTTTGTTTATTTTCTTGTTGAATATTGCAAGCGCCCCCTCCCCCTTTCGGGGAATTGAGTTGGTTGATTACTTGAATTTCTTATTGATGAATTTCCCTTGAGTCTATGTATTCTCTTGGCTTTGAAACTAACCTTTGTTAGGTTTTATATCTTGAAAATGGCGGCTTTATCCTCTAAAAGGAGGTTTAACTTGGGCGACAACAACAGCCTCTCGCCTGGTAGCATCAAGGTCATCATCATTAGTATGATGCCTTTTCGCAGAGGCGTAGGCTAGGGGGTCGTCAGCAAATAAGTCCACCACCTCCATAGTAACATCGGGCATAGGAATCACTAAACGTGTTCAAGTCGCTACCCTCATATCCGGGCAAAGCTGCTGGATCTCCGTCTGGATGGCTGTAAGATCCGGAGTATGAGTCGATCCAAGGCGCTCCTCCACATTCCTCTCAAATGCATCTACACGACCATGAAATGTTTCTAATATTTTCATAATAGCCACCGTAAAACACTCTTATACACGCTCCTCAAGTGCTGCAATTGCCTTCCAAACCCAAGGCCTAATCTGGTGCAATAACTGAGTCAACTAGGACTCAATGTGGACCTGTCGTTGCACCAGAGCTTGAATAGACTCTACGTACACGTAGACCATGCCTGCAGCATAAGGACATGTAGGTACGTCCTTTGGTATAGTGGATGAAGTAGTGGTGGCCCCCGTCTCCATCTCAATATCAGTCTGTGAGGGCCTCTTGGTCTCTATAGCAGTAGCAGTGGAGGTAGTGGGCTCAGGCTATGGTGCATCGGTAAACATCATTGCTAATTTGACTGGAAGGTGCAATGCTTGCCGAATAACCACTAGATTCTCATTGGCCTTGATCAGGCCAACATCCTGAGTCCTCTATACCTCAATAATCATCCATATTAGGCAGGATCTCCTCCCCTGCCTCTATACATAAATGGTGAACCAAATAGGGGAACGAAATTGATATGGACCTCTTCATAGAATGCTCATGTATATCCTCAACTATATACCTAGCCAAATCAATATCATATCCAGCAATGATACTGGCAACAAACAATGCTCTTGTGCCAAGCTATTATTCATTTGGGTCGGCCAGATCCGCATGCATATAATAGCCCACCAAAACTTTTTCTCAAAGTATAGCGAGGCCTTAATAATATATGCGGAATTAGATACCCATTCAGCGTCCTGGCCCCACTCAGCTATGTAGCCAAAAATCCATCTCATCAAAGTGCCTATTTGGGCTGCATCTCGCATCAACACTCTGACTTAGGCCTACCCCAACCTATATCAAACTCTGTTGCCGCCCAAAGGGCCTTGTACTCAGAACCAAATACTTATTAGGGGCCTACCAAGGAGTTCAATTAGTGACTGGTAGATTGGCTCAGGCCGTTGAAAAAATAATAGGAAAATTCCTGGATCACCCGTGGAGAAGAACCAAAACAGAATGGTTCCGCCTACTCAAAACTAAGAGGGGATGCCGCCTACTGGATAAGAATCTACAATTCACTAGAACGCCCTTGTTGACGATCCTTTACTCCGACAGCATCTAGGGTTCCTCGAACAATGTGATATCTCACACCGGGTAAATCCTTAACCCTTTCCCCTCTTACTAGGACTACAGAATGTTCTTGTGAATTATGGCTGGGTATATAAGCCTCCGAAATTATTTCAATATTGAACCTTGGACATATAAGAGTTCCGAATCGAATCACTTTAGAAAGAAGATCTTTTGTCTCATGGTAGCCTGCTCCAGTCCTAACTTCCGAATGGTGGCCTTTGATATGTCTACTAGAATGTCACGCACCATCGTCTGTGTCATTTTTGGCTATGAAAGGGGGTTCCCCTTCTTTAGGGTCGCCTCGGTGATAATAGCAGCATAAGAGGCAAAGAACACTCGAACTAGGGGAATACTTCTCTGACGGTGCTGCTAGCCAGTCTAATCTATAGCAAGCTATGGTATCATGCATTATTGGTGCACTTTCAAATCAGGAAGTGACTATCTGTGGCTCCTCAAAAGTCCGGGCATATCGACAGTTGTCATCCTGCAGGACGTCCTCCTTATATATATCCTGCATGCTCTTGATGCACCAGCGTCTAGTCAGTCTGGCAAAAAGAACTAGTGTTAGGGAAGACCTACTCAACTCCACAGACTCTGACCCTAAATCCTAATCTGATCTGGAGACATCTCTATCTCAGGAGATTGATTTGGAGCTCTCTTTGGAGTCCTGTCATCTAGATCAAACTGCTCCTCTGTGAGCCTCCTCCTTGGACTGGGGGGAGGGGGGTCGTGGTGTAGTAGTTAGTAGGTTTCTGAGCTGGCACCAATTGTCTGGATGCCACCCAAGTACATGGTAGCTCAACACCCTCATCTAGGCCGATGTTGAGCTCCTCAACAGAGACATTGGCCTCGGAGTCTAAAGGCTTGTTGTGGAGTCTATTTCGCATAGCCTCTCTCTGATCATGCTCTGGACAGGGGGCCATGGTACCTAAAAACACCATAATAAAAGCACACATTAGTCCCCAGAATGCAAAAAAAAAAAGAACAAACATTAAACAACAATTGTCACAGAAAAAACTACGAGGCCTCACTTACGGACCATAGAGTCCATTATGGCCCGCTAAAAGGCCTTTGTGGAAAACAGGGCACAATAAATTCAGCATTGGAATTCTACTTATGGACCCAGTTATGACCCATAGACTAAATGACAAGTCATAAACTGGGTCATAGGTACAATGTCAAAAACAATTTCTCCAGAAATGGAAACAACGAACAATGTTTACGGGCTGTAGTATGAATTATGACTCATAAACAGGTTTGTCTGCTATCTTTTGGAAAATCAAAGTTGTTGATATCAACTTACAAGGGGAAACTACGGTCTATGGATTAAAACACGGGCCATAGAAGACCCCCGTACTTCTGGAAAGCAACAACTGATTTTCTTTTGTCAACCATTTGATTCCTTTACGTCATTATTGCCGAAAATTTCAGCGAAGTCACAGTCAAATGAAAAATAAATGACTATGCATGGACAATGGCTAGGTCATAGCAACAGGGTACACAAAATTCATCAGCATCGAATTAATGGCAACTCAAACCAAGTTAAATGCTCGCAACATGTAAGCAACACAACCAACTAACCCAGAATTCGAACATAGGAAAATTACTATCCTACCCTTCAACTATGAATTCAATCAGAGTTATGAAATATTCTCCCCACTAGCAATTAAAATCACAAACACTCAGGCCATGTATATGAAGACATCATTGAAGCTACCATTTGACCAATTTTATCACCCCACATATCTAAGTACCTCATGGTATTCAATTCATGCAACTACCTCATTAATTTTAATAAGACAATTCACTATAATTCAGACGATCAATGATTGCATAATTTCAAATAGTGATAAGCATATCAATTCACTCAATTCAAGACTAATATTGCCAATCGAACAGTGATGAGCACCTCAAGCACTCAGTTGTTAGTCTATACTAATTCTTAGGGTGAGAAAATCAGTAGACACATCCTCATTAGCTTTCTAATCCAATAAATGAAATTTTGATGAGAAAGAAAATTCCATAGGAGTACGTACCGTATTATTGAGTGAAAGGCTGAGAAAAATAGCACAAAATCAAGGAAATTGGAACACTAGGCTTTCTGAAATAGTATTTTTATGACCAAAGTTTGGTCGGAAAATTTGCCAAATGTTATGGCAATTCTTCGATGGTGATCAAAAATGGGGATGAAGGGGTAGTGTTTGGTATGGTTTGAAATATTGGAGAAAATGAGGAGTAATTTGATTACCCTCTTTTATTTCCTTTTTTACCAGGTCAGGTATAAGTGGGACTTTGATCCCATGAAACCCCGATTACCGGTCATGTCTTGTTCTACGGCCTGTAAGACTAGTTTCGTGGTTTCAGAGTCTAACTTTTCAAGGTCTTGCTACTAAGACTTCACCTACGAGTCATAGAATGCTCCATGGCTCAGAGGTTGGGTTTCGTAATACCCCCAACACATAGTAAAATTTCCAGAAACTTACTTGGGATCCACAAACCCCTTTCACAGCTTGTAGTTATTTTTATGGACCATAAATTTTGCTCGTAGATTGAAGTGAAACAAATTTTTGCTCACTGGAAATTGTTCTACAAGTCAGTATACGAGTCATGGTGTGAACCACTGCTCGTAGAGCCAGTAGTAGAACAAACGTTTCTCACTTTTTGCACTAGTTTGTTGCCTTAAACTTATTCCTATGCATTTTCAGCAAAACAAATCATTACCCTATAATCTTCAAGGCTATGAGTCCACAATTGCAGCCAAACAGTGAAAATTAAATTACCAATAAGTCCAAAAAAAAAACTAAGTTAAATTTATAAAACTTACAGCTAACATCTTTTGTTGCCTCCCAAGTAGTTCTTGATTTATTATCATGGCATAATTTAGACTACTTGGTTACTCAAACTTCACCAAGTGTCCATACTTCCAGTCCTGCACTTCATCAGCATTGCCAAAGTATGGTTTGATTCTTTAGCTATTCACCTTGAACCTCGTGCCATTTTTTCTCTAACTCAATAGCCCCATGGTTAAAACATGTGTGATCTTGAACGGTCCAAATATTTGGACTTGAGTTTTCCAGGAAACAACTTTAACCTTGAGTTATATAGTAAAATCAAGTATCTTGGTGCAAACTGGCGATGCTCAATACGATGATCGTACTACATCTTCATCCTTTGCTTGTACAGAACTGAGCTGTCATATACCTTTAAACAAAACTCATCAAGTTTATTGAGTTGGATCAGTCTTGAGTTTGCCGCATCACTCCAATCCAGATTTAACTCTATGAGTGCCCACATCTCCTTGTGCTCTAGCTCTACAGGTAAGTGACAAGATTTACCAAATATAAGTTAGTAAGGAAACATACCTATAGAAGTCTTGAATGTTGCCTAGTATGCAAATGATGCATCATCAAGCCTTCACGACCAATCTGTCCAGTTTGCATTCACAGTCTTGGATAGAATCTGTTTAATCTCTTTATGAGATACCTCAACTTGCCCAGTCGTCCATAGATTGTAAGGAGTTTTCACTCTATGTTTTATCTCGTACTTATTGAAGAGAGCCTTGAACAACCTGTTGCAAAAGTGGGAACCTCCATTGCTGATGATTGCCCATGGAGTGCCAAACCAAGAGAAGATGTTTCTTTGAGAAATGTCATGACACTTTTACCTTCATTGTTGGGAAGTGTCATGGCTTACACCCATTTTGAGACATAGTCTACAACAACCAAAATAGACTTGTTCCCATTTTTGAGACATGGTCCATAGCAACCAAAATATATTTGTTTCGATAAGAATTGACGAACAGCCCCATGAAGTCTATCCCTTGAACATCAAACAACTCAATCACCATAATAGGGTTTAAAGGGACCTCATGCTTTCGGGAAACACCAACTTCTCTCTCGCAACTATTATAAGCCTTAGCATAATTATGGGCATCTTGATGGATGGTTGGCAAATAATAGCTACACTATAAGATCTTATGCACTGTCCGGATTCTACTATGATGCCCTTCTACCAATGATGAATGATAAGCCTCCAAAATGCAAATAATCTCTACCTTGAGAACACAGTGATGAACAATCCCATTTGCACAAACATGAAGAAAATACGGTTCATCCCAAAAAAAAAATCTTCACATCAGACATAAACTTACAGCATTAATGAGAAGTCAAGCTCGGTAGCACAACAACACTAACTAAGTAGTTCACATAATCCACGAACCATGGTATCAAATCATGATGCTTCCAATACTCTCTCATCAGGGAATGAATCATCAATCTCCACCCTATCGTTGAACTTTGCCATGGCCTCGTCCTTAAGTTTGGATAGGTGGTCTGCAACCTAATTCATTGTCCCTTTTTTGTCAATCACCTCAAAATCAAACTCTTGGAGAAGAAGTACCTATCTAATCAATCTTGGTTTGCACCCTTCCTCACCATCAAGTACCACAATGCTGAATGGTCGATATGTACATTGACTTTGGCTCCCAAAAGATATGATCTGAACTTATCAAATGCAAAGACCACTACAAGTAACTCCTTCTCAGTAACAGTGTAATTTTTTTATGCTACATTTAGGGTTTTACTAGCATAGTAAATGGGATGAAGTATCCTCTCTCTACATTATCCCAAAATGACACCAAGTGATACCCTACTTACATCACCGATGATGTTCATGCTCCAATAAGAAAGCGGTCGCTGTCAGCGATTAACCTAACTAAAGGTTAGGGTCGAATCCACAGGGAATACAGGGCTTGACTACAAGAATTCACTATCAATCATTTCGAGTATTTATGACTAGAATCTGTAAATAGAGGGTGGGGGTTTGTGATAAAAGAAACAAAAGTAAAAATGAACAATATGCTATTATGGAAGGAACACTCAAATTTAGGGACAACTTGGGAATTGTGTTCCACATGGTTCGTTGACTTGATTACCCTAGACAACATGACTATAATTAGGAATTCACATGCAGGATGATAACTTAGGTTCTTCTAGCCCTTTTGTGAAGGTGAAGGTCGAATTTCACCATGGCGCGTGGTCAACAACCATGGCGTGCCAACTAACCGTTACCCATTGTCCCATTCAACCTCCCCTTGGTCAGGTTTAGTTGATTAGATGAGAATACATCAATTGAATCATGTTATTTACTTCCCTTTTCCTGTTTGTCACTACCTTGGTCAGGATCGTGATAGTAGGCGGGGTTTAGAGTTAGCCACCACCAAACAACAATCAAAATGAAGAAAAATAAACAATACATGCAAAACACCAATCATAGAAATACAATTAATCTAGGTTATCTCAAGTCAAATACCCATGGTTCCCACAACCCCAAGTTGTAGGTGCTTGAGCTACTCATGGTTAAGGCAAAACCAACGAAAATGCAAATATAATACATAGTTGAGAATTTTATCCAAAGCAATGAAGATAGATAATACCACAAGTTGCAAACCACAAAATTGATAGATGGAGAATAAACACAATGTAGGATTTGCAATCCCCAAAAGTGGGTTTTCAAATAGAAAATAATAATCTACACTAAAATCCTAAAAATATTATAGCGAGAATATTCAATGTCTTAAGTCTGGAATCTCTCTCCCTCTAAAATAAACCCTAACATAAAGTATTTATAGGATTTACAAACTTAACCCTAAAAATTACACAGGAAAGACGGCTGGCAGCAGGTGCGTCTCACAGGTACGACTGTAGGGTAATCTACGAGTTGTCATCAGGGTCTCATATCAGGCCCTTTGCATTTTGGATTTGATTGTTACGACCCACTGGTATGAGTCGTTGCTTGGGCTAGGACTCGTATGCTCCTCTCATAGTCTAGGCCTTCTGCATTTGGTCCAAAATTTTGGCTCTCTGTTTCTTGCTACGAGTCCACCTATAAGAGTCGTAGTGAGACCTACGACTCATAGAGTGTCCTCGTAGGGCTAACATCTACTTAGTAGATTTCTGTGTTTTTTCTCTATTTCTTACTATGAGATCACCCTACGACTCATAGGAATGCTCGTATGTCCTGCACTTCAGCAAAATCTGCAATTTTCTCCCAAAATTGTGTCAATCTAACTTTTCTGCAATACCAATACAGAAACACATAAAAACCATAAAAGGTCACGTTAAGAACTCACAAAATCACTTGTTTTAGGCATCAAATGTGCTATATATTGGCGGTACATCAATCACACATAATCTCAAAGGGCTGAGTCCAATCTGGAGCAACTATGATAGGCACCAAAATCAACCACTACTTTAACCCCTCGAATGTTTTCAGACATGCATCATCAAATATGAACTTACCATCCTTCTCAAGTATCTTGCAAATGGGATATGCTATCTTTGAGAAGTCCTTTATGAACTGCCTATAAAAGTCTGTATGTCTTACGAAACTTCTCACACCTTTAACTGAGATAGGTGGAGGAAGCTTCTCAATAACCTCAAATTTAGCTCTATCAACCTCTATATCTTTGATAGGGATTCAGTGTCCCAAAACAATATCTTTCTTCACCATGAAGTGACATTTTTCCCAATTCAGCACAAGATGACATTCTTCATATCTCTGAAGCACATCATGCAAGTGCCTTAAGAAATCATCGAATGAGTCTCCAACCACGCAAAAGTCATCCATAAACACCCCAATAGTGTCCTCGATCATAGTGGAGAAGATAGACACCATGCATCTCTGGAATGTAGTCGGCACATTACACAATTTGAATGGCATCCTCTTGAATGCATAGGTGCCATAAGGATATGTAAACGTTGTCTTATCTTGGTCCTCTAGAGCAATATAAATCTGATTGTAGCCCAAATAACCATCAAGAAAATAGTACCAGCCTTTACCCGCCTAGAAATCTAGCATCTAGTCCATAAATGGCATAGGAAAGTGATCTTTCTCTATCGATACATTGAGTTTGCGATAGCTATGAAAACCCTCCAACCTATGACTGGTTTCACGGAAATAGACTTATTACTAGTATTTAGAACCACAGTGATACCTCCCTTCTTTGGAATACACTGGACCAAACTCACCCATTCACTATCAGTGATCAGATATATCATACCTACGTCTAACCACTAATGATTTCTTTGCGCATAACCTCCTACATCGGTGGATTGAGACATCTTTGATGCTCAGTACTTGGCTTATAATCCTTGACTAGTTGAGTGAGTGCATATGCCAGGTGGTATACCAATGATGTTTGCAATCGTCTATTCAATAGCCTTTTTGAATCGTTTAAGTACAAAAACTAATGCTTCCACCTATTCTTCATTAAGATATGCAACAACAATAACATGCAAAGTATTGTTAGTACCCAAAAGCCACATACCTCATGTGGGTTGGAAGAGCCTTCAATTCTAACACTCGTGGCTCCTCAATGGATGGTTGAGTAGGTAGGGACTCGTGATTCTTCAAGTCCAACTCAAGCTTAAGTTGATGCCTGTGATAACCATGTGCTCTAAGTGCCTTAATTTTCTTACATAGTCTGGGGTGCCATCACTCTCAAAGTTTATCAATACAACCTCAAGAGTTTCAACACCCAGTCTCTCTTAAATTGGTACCTCAAGTTGCATTTCATCAATGCTCTCTATAGCAGAGATCACTTTTGGATCATCAGGTCTCGTCATAGACTAGCAAATATTGAAGACAATTTCTTCGTCATTCAATCTAAAATTGAGTTAACCCAACTCCATATCCACTAGTGGTCACCCATTGGCTAGGAAGGGTCTTCCTAAGGTAATTGGGATATCGAAGTCAACTTCACAATCAAGTATCACAAAGTTCGAGAGGAATATGAAATTCTCAACTTAAACTAGAATGTCATAGAGTATCCCCACAGGCTTCTTCACGGTCGTGTTTGACATCAACAACCACATTATTGTCGACATGGGGGTTCCTAAGCCCAATTGCTTGAATACTGCAAGAGGCATTAAGTTGATGTTGGCTCCTACATCACATAATGCCTTTGAAAATTTGAAGACTCCAATAGTGCAAGGTATGGTAAATACGACGGGATCCTCTTTTTTCTACACCAAGGACCCTGTCGCAATTGCTCTACTATAGTGAAGATCATGAGCAAGCTCTTAACTCATCGTCCACGTTTTAGTCAGTAGGTCCTTCATGAACTTAGGATATTGGGGCATTTACTTTAATGCATCAATGAGTGGGTGGTTAATAGAAAGTGGCTTCAAAATGGAGATGAAATTCTTAAACTTCCCCTCCTCATTCTTCTTCTTGAGTTTCTGAGGGAAATGTGGTGGGCGCTTAGGTATGGATTTTAACTTTCTTAGTGGTACCACTTCATCGTTTACCCCATCATTTGCCTTGTCATCCCCAGCTTCAGCATTCTTGCTTTCTATAGTCTCCTTAGGAACCTTATCATCAACCATAATTATTGGTCGGTCAATTGTTTGCTTACCACCTCATGTAGTCATTGCCATGAACTATTCAACATTCTTTGGATTTTGGACTTTATTGCTTGGCAATGTACCCTTCTGGCGTAGGTTCAATTATGTAGACATCTAACCAAATTGTTTCTCCAACTACTTAATAGCCACAGAGTGAGACTCAATCTTCTGATTAATACATGATATATCTTCTTTCATCCCCTTCAAGGTCTCATCTTGTGCATCAGCCTACTTCAGCAACTTGTTGAACATCTCATCAATCCTCGAATTACTAACCCTAGAATCATGTTTTTGTGATGATACATATAGTCAGCTTCTATACCCATCTTTGTGACCCTGATCACCACCTTGGTCTTATCATCTATTTCTGTCATAGTATCTGCCTCGATTTTTGTCCCTGTATGCATTATCTCTATTGTAGTTCTGACCTTGATTTCCTTGACATTGGCGCCAATACTCTTGATTGGACCTTTAGGTGTTGGTCCGAAAATCCCTCATCTGATCAGTCACAAAGAAAGTATCCTACTCATAACATGGCTCCTCATATATGGGTTCTCTAGGTGTTTGATGACTAACTACATTCACCCTTTCCTGATTCTGTTTCATCATCAACCCAATATTGGTACTAATACGAGCTAACTGTTGCAACACTTCCTTATTGATTTTCGCCTGCTCTGGATTTATACTAACTATGAAAGAACTCTTTATCATTGATTTCTCCCTTGTGCCCTATTCACGATTTGTCTCAGCTACCCTTTCAAATCGTTGGGCCACATTCATGAAAGTGCAAGCCAAGAATGATCCTTTTGTTATGGTATCGACCACTACTTTGAAATTATAATCTACTTCCTTATAGATGGTTTCCACCAAGGAATCGTCAACAATCTTGTAGCTTGGAACACATCTCAAGCATTTAATAAACATCTCCTAAGTAGTAGTTATAGAATAGCTAGGCAACTGCTCAAAGTTGTTAATCTGATCCTTAAGCTTCAACTTCTTCAACTTGGGAAAATACCTCTCCAAAAGACTTTTTGCATTTCCTCCCATATAGTGATAGAACTTTATAGAACTTCGAATAACCATACTGGCGGTTCACCTGTGAGAGATAATGGGAAGATACAGAGCCCAACGACATCTATGGAAAAATTCTGATTTCCCATCATACTCTTACAGACGAAGACAATATTGTGTAGATGGTTATATGGATCCTCTATCGGTAGGCCCAATAACAACTCTCTATGCTACAACATCCATAGTATCCCATTCGAAATGATAAACATGGTATCTTCCGATAGAGGAGGCAACACAATTGCTCCGGTAACATCTACTGCCGTAGGATCAAGTCTATAAGGATTCCACCTATTTCCTGTTATTTGTTGACCTTGTGGCACTTAGTTATTTGCCACTATTGGTGGTGGTGGGTTCTGATTTTTCAAGTTAAGTGTAGCTTTAGCAGCATTGTTGGCGTTGGCGTGAGTCATTCTTCTCAACGTTCTTTGAATTTTTGGAGTCAATGAAATGCCTCAACTGCGGGTATTGGGCATACACTACACCTGTATGCTAAAAAGAAAAACAAAAACAAAAAATATATAAAATAAGTAAAATAAGGATTAACTCACAAATCACTCTAATTAAAACAATCTAAAAGTTGTATTTCCCAGCAATGGTGCCAAAATATGATCACACCCAAACTACACTCACAGTTAAGGTATAAGCGGTCGCTGTGTCAAATATAAAACCTAACAATGGTTAAGGTCGATCCCACAAAGAATATGGTCTAGACTTGGACAAATTAAAACAATTAAGATGAATTTAATTGACTTGCTTCCCAAAGAGGGGGGGTTAATGTAAAAAAAGTAGTTAAACCTAAACTATGATCACACAATTGATACAAAAGTTGTGAATTCAGTGAAAGAAGTAACTCGGGTATTGTGTTCCCCATGAACTCTTCACGCAGTATAACCTCATAATTGTAACCTTTTCTAGTATATAACATGCAGAATTGGTAAGTTATGTTCACCTAACCCCTTGATCCAGCAATTAGGTAAATTTCACCTTATGATTAGATCCATCGATGGGTGCTGCATTACTACCCCTTACCTTGTCCTAATACAACCATCCCTTGATCCGTTTAGGTTGATTAGATGATTGTAATCACGTCAAATCATGTTATTTATCTCTTTTCTCATTCATTACCCCCTTGATCTAGTAAGCAAGAATAAGGCGAACTCTAACATGTACAATATTCAAAATAAAGAGATAAATAATACATGCATGCACACTTTTCAAGAATTACGAATTATTCAATTTTACTTTGTTAGTTTTTCATGGTTACCACAACCCTAGTTATGGATTTAGCTACTCATGTTTATTGTAGATGAGAAAATCATATTATGAATTTGCATAATTAAACACTTACAATGATGAATAAATGAACACAAAATCCAAAATCTTCACTAAAATCACAATATTATATTCGAAGATAAAATTAAAAGTAATCCACAAGAAATCTCCAAGACCAAAGTAATAATCTCTAATATCAAGTTCTAGACATTCTATTTGTTATCTCTATCTAAAAAAAACCTTAAAACCTATTTATAATAAAAGAAAACTAAATCCTAAATGAAATTAGAAAACTGGAATCGGGGTCTCTGACGAACAGAGTTACGGGTCGTAATTGCATTCATGGCCCGTAGAGTGGCTTCATGGATTGCATTCTTCCTAAATTGTCTTCAATGTACGAACCCCTTCCTACAGACCATCTTCTGACTTACGACCCATAATAGGTTTCATATGGTAACTCTTCCGCAACAATACAAAATCTCTAATCCTCAAGACGCAAACTGATGTACGGGCCATCAAATGGTCTACGACCCGTCATGGTAACACGTGGTTTCAACTTCTGAAAATCATCCCTTCACTGGATCAGATCTACGAAAACCATCTACGGCTCATGGAATGAACCATGGAATGTAAAAGGTCCTGTAAAAACCCAAAAAGCTATAATTTGTCAAATTTAGTCCAAAAACTTCTCGACTCCTGAAATCCTACAGAATCAATGTAAAATACATCAAACCTACTAACATCACTTTGATAATACATAAAATTCTAAGTTAAAAGCATCAAAAGTATCATACTATGGTGGCACATCATGGACCAGCGAGGAGTTTTTTAAATTGGTTTTAATTCAGTTTTTCTCACTTTTGAGCTTTCTTCTAGGTCCTAGAAGTGGTTTTTATTCCTCTTTCTCTATTCCTCCGTCAACTTAAATCCTTCTCCACAAATTTCAGTCACTAATAGAAATTCTAGGACTTTTAAGAAACAAACCCAAACATTTTAAGAAAAGGTTTTTTGATTGCACTTTATCAAGTTAGAGTTCTTCATCAAGATTTATGGGGTGTTTTGTCACGATCCAAAATCGAATCACGACTAAAGAAAGTAGACCAAGTAAAACAACCACAAGACTTGATTTAAATCCCAAAACCTGGAGTCATGAGTATAAGAGTATCTAAAATAGTATGAAAGGGTAAATACAACTGTCTCATATGAAAGATACAATGTTGTCCCATAAAATCTGATACAATGTCTGAATAGAAAGCGCATAAGGACATCTCGAAAGATCCAGATAACTCGAAGTCTGAGCCACACTGCTAAGATCTAGATAGATGGACAATAACTCTGAGAGAGTGAGATCAACTATCCTATGTGGGCCCCTGTAGACGATCTGCAGTAAGGAAACAAAATAGGGGTGAGTACACCAAAATGTACCCAGCAGGTTCAACCGACTGGGTAAGCGAAATCAAATATGTATGCGATAACGAAGAATATTACCACCTACAAGGAAAGGTTAGTGCACAATATAAACATATAAAATAATAGAACTAGATAACAATGATAATCAATGATGCAAAGAACATGTAGTGTATGAATGTGATGCATGAGGAGCAATCACCGCAGACTCTAGTGCCGATGTATATATCTACCGACCTGAAGCTACTAGGTTAGAACCCATGGGGGTCTCATCAAACCATATACAAAATCTCTCAAGTGTCATGATGGTTGTTGGCGCCAATGACACCTCAGCAAACTCTAGCGCTTGTAAGGAGGTCTCCAGTATCATGACGGACTCTGGCACCGAGAAGGAGATATCAAGTAATACATTTGTCTCAGGGCTAATGAAATATAAATGCAATGCATATCAAAATCACAATATCAAGATGTATATCAATAGTTGTATTCCTCGGCGAACTCTAACGCAGGTAAGTAGATCTCAAGTATTAAGACTGTCTCAAATATCTCAGTGTCTCAATGGCACAGATGCAATATGACATGTATACATGTCAATGCCACAATATGAGTGAATGTACAGAAATGGCTATAACAGAGTTTCTATTTATGCAATACGACATTATAATGATATGCAAAATAATCATAACATCACAGGGCTATTTAAATGCATCAACAAGTACCACAAGGCCATCTACATGTGTCATATCATCACCCTCTGACCAACAATCAGAATATCAATGAAACCGGACTCTTCAATTCTCAAAACATACTCTTATATCGAACTGATACCACAATTATCATCAGTTGATCACATAACTCTCAAAATGGTATCAAGGGTCGCATATTATCAAATTAACATCCAATATATTTCAATTATCAAGATTTCATCTCGATTTATCAATAGAATCTCAAATTACTTAATTTTCGACATAACCGAAATATATTTCCATCAGAATTCTATCATATCAATCTTATTTCTCATGAATCAATCTATATCTTACAATTATCACATGAATATATCCAATTAACTTAAATGCAGTCCCAAAAAGATTAGCTAAACATACCTCAATGCCGAAACCGTTGTTGGACAAGCTTTCAATCAACTCAAGCCTCTAAACGATTCCCGAATCGATCAATTACTCTAAAAAAATAGATACTACATGTCAAGAGATGAATTTTGATACTCATATTTTCACTAATTAGGCTTAGGGTCAAAATGATCAAAATTAGATAATACATCTATCTCACGGCCAATACAATATAAATTCAGTGCATGCTAAATCATAATATCAAGATGTATATTAATAGTTATATTCCTCGGCAGACCCTAGCGCCGACAAGTAGATCTCAAGTAGTAAGACTGTCTCAAATATCTCAGTGTCTCACTGTTATAGATGCAATATGACATGTATACATGCCAATTCCACAAAACGAGTACGTATATGCAATATGACATGATAATAATATGCAAAATAGCCATAACATAACAAGGCTATGTCAAATGTATCAACAAGTACCACAAGGCCATCCACATGTCTCATATAATCACCCTCTCAACAATAAACAGAATATGAATGAAACTGGACTCTTCAAGTCCCAAAACATGATCATATATCTCAAGGATATCATTATTATCACCAGTTTATCACATAACTATCCCAAATGGTATCAAGGGTCTCATATTATCACATTAACATCAAACATTTCTCAATTCTCAAGATTTCATCTCGATTTATCAATAGAATCTCAAATTACATAATTTTTGGCATAACTGATATCATATTTCCATCAGAATTCTATCATATCAATCTGATTTCTCATGAATCAATCTACATCTTACAATTATCACATAAACATATTAAATACCTTAAATACAATGCCGAAAAGGTCAGTTGAACCTATCTCGACACCGAAACTGCAATCAGACAAGCTTTCAATCAACTCAAGCCTCTAAACGATCCTCAATTGATCAATTACTCTAAAAATAAATACTACACGTCAAGAGATGAATGTTGATATTCATATTTGCACGAATTAGGCTTAAGGTCAAAATGATCAAAATTAGAGCTAAAATTCAAAGTCCCTATATCTGTAAATTGACTTTAAAATCAAGTTTTATACGAAAAATAGAGTCCATGGGTGAAAATCTCACTAAAATCGAGTTCAAACTGGATGAAAAATCATCATTTAAAGTTTCAAAATCATAAATCAAAAATCTCCAATTTTGAACTTTCAAAATAATGAAATTCAAGACAAAATTAAGAAAAAAGTCATGAAAATTAATCAAAATGATGTAAGAAATACTTACCCAAAAGACATCTCCGAAAAGTCTTGTCCAAAATTGCCCCCGAAAGCTTGAAATTCATAAAAATGAGTAAAAATAGTTATTTTTGAATTTAGAACTGATTAGGTAAAATATACTAATAGAACAAGCGGTGGGACTAGTGAACGTGGAGGGGAATGTCAAGCAAATTTCCGCAAACATAGAATAGGGTCGGCGAACACGGAGTAGTCCACAGACTGACCCCTATGAACGGGGGCCATTTGCCGTGAACGCGGAGTATAACATGTCAAGCGTCTGGGAACGCAAAGACACTAGTGTGGACGTGAAATATAAAATAAAGTTGCACCAGCAATACTCAACCAAAGTCCAAACTTGGAATGGACCCTCGAAACTCATTTAAAATCAAGATTTAACAAACTAAACATAGATCCTTACTAGAAATAGCAATTCGGACTCAACGAAAAAATCAGAATTTGATTTCGAGGTCTCCTTGACATAATTACCAATGCAAGTCAAATAAACTAGTTTAAAACTAAAAATACCAAATTTATCCTTGGCAAATTTAAAAATCATGACGAGACCATTTCTACAATTAGTTTTACCATTCGAAACTATTGGAACTGTCAAAATTTCGATCCGAGCTTCTAAACTCTGAATGTTGAGCAAAGTTAATCTTTTGCTCCAAAAACAATTAAAAATTCAACTTTGGGCCTAAAAGCCTCATTTTAACTTTGAATTAAGTTTTGTAACTTTTCCTAGACTAGACTCGACATTTTGGAGTTGATGGAATCGACGAATTTTTGATCCAACTACCAAAACTCAAAATGGTATAAAAATTCATTTTTTCACCAACTTAAACTTTCAAAAATGTCGAAACTCATATTTTTCAACTTTTAAAACTCGGGATTTCAGTTCTAACAATACAGATAATTCAAAATAGGCCCAAAATCTTGCAAAAAGTAATTTTTACAAATAAAGTCAAAAATGACCAACAAGGTCATTACACGTTCAAGGTATGTAAGGCTATCATAGTGAGGAACATAGTTATTCCTCATGTCCTACATCTCCCATTTTCAATTAGTAAGGCCAAAGATAGGACATTTACCCCCAAAGTCTATGGTTTCAAATTTTCTTTATCTCCTATCTTTGATTCTTGATTTTATTATCAAAATTATTATATTTAATATCATTAATCATTTTTTATTTTTGATTCATTATACCACATGGATCGTTCTTTAGCCAATGTTCTTTGAAAACCTCGTCATAATATTTCATATGCATTTTTTTGCATGAATGAAGTTCAAAATTTTGAAGAATCATTTCAAGAAAGTGTTCCCATTTTAATCTTCAAATGCATTATTTCAACCAACTAAGGTCATCTAACTTATCCGATCCCCAAACTAAGAATAAAACAAACCTGGAAACTAAGCACCTAAAAGAGAAGACTCCTCTCAATACAAAGAATCTAGGAAAGCATAAATAAGAAGGAGACTCTCCCTTTACACAACAGAAGGGCCTAAACAAAAAGAAACCTCTTCTTAAAAGCTATACCTAAGACGAAGAGGAAAAGCAACTAAAAACAACAAGCGAGAACCTGCTCTTCCATCCAGCAACTAAAGGAGTTGTTTGATTCTTTTCAACTTCCTCATTCTAAAACTTGCATCTCCAATTTATCTAATTTGAAATGCCCTTTTGTATCTTGTGGTAGTTGATGATAGCTGTAAAATTGATGAGTAGATTTCATTGTGTGGCTGAACTTAAGAGAGTGTATCAGGCAAAATTAGATTCTCTGAATGCATGATGGCAATAGAGATACTCCAATATTTTGACTAACTCTTGAACCTCACAGATATACTTACTGATGCTTCAAGGAGGACTGATCTCTTGTTTGAGTCACTTAACCGGTAGCTCAGAATCTACTTGTGCTATATACACAAAGTAATTTCAAAAATTGCATCTTTGATTTCCACTTGATTATTAGAAGCAAAGCCTAAAGGAGTAGCAAGGCATAAATTAAGTTGCCCTTATGATTTCTAAGAATACCATCTGCTCCAATCTATTCCGGATTTTCCAAGGCACTCCATCAATATTAAGTTTAACAATGTGAAACTGACTTGAATCACCCTCATATCATGTTTACAATTCGTCAGATACAAGTTCAGTCCAATTATTAAGAACATGCTGTAAGAATCAAATCATGTGTATCCCATGATTATTCCTAGTAAATCCATGTATATGTTGGTACTAGTGTCTGTACATGCGCATTGCATGTGTGTTCCATGCTGCTTTATAAGTTTATAACGATTAAACTTTTATGAATTATGTGGGGAATAAGTAATAAAATACAATAATTATAAATTAATCTCTAAAAGTATGATAAGAAATAACAAATGAGGAATGTATGTTGATGTTTAAAATTAGTTCTTTTTAATCAATTGGCCATAAATTTTGAACTTCGGTTAGTAATTACCAAACTTCCAATAAAGTCATAATGGCCAATTTAAACACAACAAAAACATAGACTTACAACACTTAGAAATTCATAGAAACAAAGATGACTAATAGAGAGAACATATAAAAATAAATAGAGAAGGAAAAACACAACATATACATACTTCTTAAGACTACTCATAACAATATAGATGGAAAAAAATGCAAAATCAGTATATAATTTATGGAGCTCTTGTTGATACCTTCTCCCATAACCAATCAAAATTCAAGAGTCCTCTTGACCGATTCAAGATAAAGCATGAATCAAATAGAGCATGAGAATAGCCTTCACTGTTTAGCTGCAAAATGAAAAGGGTAGCCTTGGGTTGAGGTCTCATGAAATAAAAAGATGAATTTATATAGATAAATCAAGGAGTACCAAAAGATATCTTCAAGTTTGAAATTAAATATTTAGAGGTTATGAATATGAAAAGTATGAGAGTTAGAGATATTAAGAGTAGGAATTGAATTAAGTAGTTAAATATGAATTATAAAAAATAAATACTTACAGCAAATCAAAATAAATAAATAGTATGGTTCTTTTGTCTTAATTAATTTATCGTGTTAAGTAAATTAAAAGAGACAAATGAAAGTAAGTACAACAAAAAGGAGACAATTAAAAAAATATTACTAATTTATCTTTTAAAAGAGCAAGAGGATATGACTATTATTCATATTTAATTAATTATATTTTTTTTGTTATAACACTTTGATTTAATTAGCAGGGATAGGGGATAAATTGGTATGTATAGCATTAACGAATAATGTTTATCCACATAAATTATACTCTTAATATTTGTGACAGAAGTTACAGAAAAAGTTAGGAAGAGGAAAGGTTGAGTAATTTATGTTAAGTTTTTTGGATTTATTAGTTTAAGATTAATGTAATTATAATTATTCTAGATTATAGATGATAAATATTATTATTAAATTACATATTTAATTAATAATTAATTCAAGGAAGTTCAAAAGTTATTAATATTTTAATTAAAATGACACAATAAACGTCACGGCCCAACCGAGGGGCGCGACCAGTGCCCGATAGGGGCACTTAGGCAGATAGTAAACCAAATTTCTCAATTAAACCGACCTGAGAATCTACCGCAATCTCGGCAGAGTTTCCTCTGTTTTACTGACTAACCTCACCTGCAAATTAAGATCCAACAGCTTTCCAGACAATAATACAAAT
>JAABOM020127464.1:0-21582 GCA_011800125.2 Solanum clarkiae | reverse complement strand
CCATCGTTGTTGTATGGAGTGGAGTGTTGGCCAATTAAGAAGGTACATGTTCAGAAGATGCATGTCGCAGAGATGAGGATGCTGAGATAGATGTGTGGCCACACCAGGAGTGACAAAGTTAGGAATGAGACCATCCGGGATAAGCTAGAGGTGGCCCCGGTGGCCGAAAAGATGAGGGAAGCGAGACTGTGATGGTTTGGACATGTGCATAGAAGGAGTATCAATGATCATGTTAGGAGGTGCGAGAGGCTAGTTTTGGGAGATACTCGGAGGGCTAGAGGTAGACCGAAGAAATACTAGGGGGAGGTAATTAGACAGGATCTTATGGAACTTGATCTTACTGAGGACATGACCTTAGATAGAAAAAAGTGGAGGTCATGAATTAGAGTAGTAGGCTAATGGTAGGGTTAGGCATTCATGTTTTCTCATTAGCTGTTATATCATGTGTTAGTTTACCTTATTTACATACTGTCTTTAATAATTGCTCTTTTTTGTTCCCTTCCCTTCTTTTTGTCATATATAGTTCTTTCTTACTTACGGGTTTTGAGACGAGGGTTCCCTGGAAACATCCTCTCTACTTCTATGGTAGTGGTAAAGTCTGTGTACTTTCTACCCTTCCCAGACCCCACTTGTGGGATTATACTGGGTATGTTATTGTTATTGTATTAGTATCGTTAGAATTATATTATTTGGAGGAATAAAGACTTAATCCTAGACTTAAAATTTGAGAACTTGACTATAGATTTTTGGGTACTTTTAGTTTGGTAATCTTATTGTAATAATTTATTTGACTAGATAGTGATGCTACGAATTCCATTATGGAAAGGCTCAAGTATTTAATTGATCGTGATTTGACTAAGGCAAATGAACTTTCAAAACTTTGTAATTCTTGTAGACTTCTCAAATTATCCCCTCTTCTACGTGTGATACGTAAAATATTTTATTATTATAAGAAATAAGGTGATTAAAAATATGAATGTGAGTTGTTGTGTTACTTGAATTGAAAAATATGGTTAAGTAATGAGAATTCTATGTTTTTGGGATATAATGTTGTGGTTGGTAAATATGAGTGGATTTGTTTGTGAAATTCATCTCATGTATATTCATTCCATGTCATGCATATTTGCATTGGTTCTAGATATTAATATGTGCAAGATGATAACAATTGGGGCTGAAGTCTTCACCGGTCGAGATATGATGTCGATGTCTTTGCAGGCAAAATTATGAGGTTGAAATATTTACTTGTGATATTGTAATGTCGAGGTTTTTGCTAGCGAAATTATGATGTTGACATCTTTACAATGATATTGTGATGCTGAGGTCTTTGCCAACGATAATATTATGTTGAGGTCTTTACTGACGTGATGTGATGTTGAGATATTATAAGTGATGATATGATGCCGAGGTCATTACCGGCGATTATTGCATAAGCATTGCATCTCATCCTTGCATAGCATGATGTTATTCCTACAATTGATTGTATTGTCACTTGTGAGTTGTAGCTTGTGCTTTAGAATTTGATATTGTGAAATACTGTCTTTATCATTATGTGTGGTTGGGCTGGAATGACTTTCTGTGCAGGTTGTAGTTGGGGAGGTTGATTGGGATAAAAGGAGTTTGTGTATTCTATTGGATTTACTTTGTTTTGTTAGTTGTCATGCTGGGTACCGCTTTATGTTTGGTACTCACCCCTTGCTTCTACACTTGTGTAGATTGTGAACCCAGACAGTGAATATTATTTTCCTTGATCATTCGAGGCTTCCCAGGAGACTTAGAGAGGTAGTTGTTATAGTCTGACTGACTCTCTTGTTCCTGATTTCTTCTGTGCTTTATTCTATTTGAGAAGAAAGTCAGTTTGGACTTGTGTTTCTTTGATTTTCTATATTGATAGTGGCGTGTACACGTGATAACCAATCCTTGGGTGGTATTTAAGTTTATGAAAATTTTCAACTTTAGTTATCTACTCTATTTAATCACTTCCACGTGTTACGTTTATTTTCTCTTTGGGTTAAGGCTGACTTGTTCTGGTGGGATTGAGCAAATGCCATCACATCTATTTTTTTGGGTCGTGACATTGTAGTAGCAAAATCAAGTAAAGTTGAAGTGAGAAACCATACCTTGTAAGTGTCTACATGATGAAGATCTTGAGAACTTGATATACGATGCGGATCAATTTGAAAATTAGGTGTAAAAAGGAAGAAAAATGAGAGAAAAGTGGAGAAGAAAGGGAGTTAGGTTGGGGGCTGTGCGAAAAAATAGGGAAAAATCACGTTAGGGGCATTTAAAGGGGGGTGGGGTCACGTAGGACACAGAAAATTAACATAGGTCTGCGTTGCCTCCGTGTCACGAAGCGAATGCAGACCTAGTCTTAATGAAAATTATTTCCTATGGGGAAAAATAGTGGGCATTCGCGATGAATCCGTGTCATAGTGCTATCATAGGTGCTCACTGTTTTGATCTTCGCAAATATTTTTTTTACTCTGGACCCCGTAAAATTCCGCACTTGATCATGCTTCAAAACACTAGAATAAGTGAATTAGACCAAAAATATACAAAAAAAAAAACCCAACGGACATGTCGGGAAATGAGGATGAAAAATTTTGCACAAGAATGTACAGGATCTGCAACGCGGAGGCAACACGGACCTGTACGTGTACAAATTTTCACATTTCCAGTATGAAATCTGATTTTCCATTTTTTTATATAAAGGTAAAATAACGGAAAATCAACTATTGTTACCTCACCACGGGTTTCCTCCCGTGCAGCGCCTGATTTAACGTCGTGGCACGACACATCATCAACTTATTTATCATTGGCCAACTTAATGGCCTCTTTAAGCTAATTTGTGTCCTCACCGTAGTAGTGTTTGACACATTGACCAATCACTAAAAAAGTTTGGTTCGTTTTCATATCTTTCAACTCCACAACTCTATATGGTGTGACCGCTACCACCATATACGGTCCACTCCATTTTGGATCTCAGCTTTCCTGGAAATAATTTCAGACAAGAATTAAAGAGCAATACCTCTTATCCCAACTCAAAGTTCTGCTTGATTATGTGGCAGTCGCGCCATTTCTTTGTCTGCTCTTTGTAAAGCTTGGCATTTTGATAGGCTTGGAGTCGGAACTCGTCCAACTCTTACAGTTGCTCCAATCTCTTCCTTCCGGCTAGCTCAGGGTCAAGATATAATCGGTTTATCGCCCAGTAAGCCTGATGCTCGAGCTTGACTGGCTAGTGACAAGCTTTACCATATACCAGTCGGTAAAGAGATGTGCCTATTGAGGTTTTATATGCAGTCTGGTACGCCTACAAAGCTTCATCTAGCTTAATCTTCCAATCTTTCCATGCGGCGTTCACTGTCTTTTGCAATATCTGCTTGACCTCCTAGTTTGACATCTCCACTTGTCCACTCGTTTGCGGGTGGTACGCTGTAGCCACTTTATGCCTGATTCCATATTTTGCCAGAAGATTCTTCACGGTTTGGTTGATAAAGTGGGTACCTCCATCACTAATGATGGCTCTTAGAGTACCAAACTGAGTAAAGATATTCTTCTTGAGGAGCTTTCTCACCACCTCAGCATCATTGGTTGGGAGGGCTGTTGCTTATACCTATTTAGAGACATAGTCAACAACTACCAGGGTATAATAACATCTGAACAATGGTGAAAATGGCCCCATGAAGTCTATGCCCCAAGCATCAAAGATCTCCACGTCCAAAATATTATTTAAGGGCATCTCATGCCTTCGAGATATGGCGCTAATCTTCTGCACACATCACAAGCCCTAGAGAACTGAATAACATCTTCGAAAAATGTCACCCAGAAGAATCTGGATTGCAATACTTTGTGTGTTGTCCGTTCACCACCATGATGACCCCCATACGGAGATGCATGACATTTCTCTAGAATCTTCTTCATCTCAGCCTCCGAAATACATCTCCTCACTATGCGGTCGGCCCCTTGTTTGAAAAGGTAAGGCTCATCCTAGATATATGCCTTCGCATCATGGGCCAACCTTTTTTTATGCTGGTATGTAGTATCAGGGAGAAATACACCGCTCACCAAGTAGTTACTATATCAGTGTACCATAGAAGTTGTTCTACCTCAATTGCAAGCAGCTACTCATCAGGGAACTCTTTTTTGATCAGCAATTGCTCACCAATGTGAGCATCAGTTCTAGACGGGACAGGTGATCAACAACCTGATTCTCACTCCCCTTATGATTCTTGATCCCAATATTGAACTCTTGAAGCAATAGGATCCATCTGATCAGTCGCGGCTTTGCATCCTTCTTGTTGAACAAGTATTTGACCACCGCATGGTTTGTGAACACCACAACTCAGGTTCCCACCAAATATTGTCAAATGCATACATAATGCCAACATTTCCTTCTTAGTGACCGTATAATTGTTATGTGCTGCATCTAGAGTCTTGTTGGCATAATATATTAAATGGAAAACTTTGTCTTTATGCTGTCCCAGCACCGCACCTATCGTTGTATCATTGGCATCACACATTAGCTCAAAAGGGAGCCTCCAGTTAGGTGCTACCAAGATAAGAGCCTCCACCAACTTCTTTTTCAACAATTCAAATGCCTACAAACAAGCAACATCAAAGTGAAATAGTACCTCTTTCTCTAATAGGGTGCAAAACAGCTTTGCAATCTTCGAGAAGTATTTAATGAATCTGTGGTAGAACCCCGCATGTCCCAGAAAACTCCGAACTCCTTTGACTGAAATCGATGGCGGTAACTTATCAATCGTCAATCTTTGCTCTATCTACCTCCAACCCCCTCTTGGATACTTTGTGGCCTAAGACTATCCCCTCCTTAACTAGGAAGTGACATTTCTCCCAGTTAAGAATGAGGTTAGTCTCCTCATACCTTGCTAATACTCTGTCCAGATTTTGTAGGTAGCTCTCAAAAGATCCATCGAAGATAGAGAAGTCATCCATGAACACCTCCACGAAGTCCTCCACCATGTCATGGAATATGGACATCATGCACCTTTGGAAAGTGGATGGTGCATTGCACAAACCAAAGGGCATGCGATTGAATGCATATGTCCCATATGGACATGTGAAGGTTGTCTTTTCCTAGTCCTCGGGTGCAATGGTTATCTGGTCGTACCTCGAATACCTATCTAAAAAGTAATAGTACTCCTGCTCAACAAGTCTATCCAATATCTGATCAATAAAGGGCACTAGGTAATGGTCTTTTCTGTTGGTATCATTCAGTCTTCTGTAATTCATGTAGATACGCCACCCTGTCACCGCTCTGGTTGGAATTGACTCATTCTTTTCGTTGGTGACAATCGTTATCCCACCTTTCTTGGGGAGACATTGTACAGGGCACACCCATTTGTTGTCTGAGATGGGGAAGATGATCCCTGCATCTATCTTGTTGATGATTTCCTTATTTATGACTTCCTTCATGATTGGATTTAGCCTTCTCTATAGTTAGGCCACTGGCTTGTGACCCTCCTCTACAAAGATTCTGTGCGTGCATAGGGTTGGGCTGATGCCATGGATGTCCGACATGTGCCAACCCATTGCTCTCTTCCTTTTCTTCAGGACCGCCACAACAGCTTCTACCTGGCCAGAGTCAATGAAACGGACAAGATTACAGGTAATGTATTATTTTTACCAAGAAATTCATACATGAGATGTGATGGTAATTGCTTCAACTCCAGCTGAGGAGCCTTTTCCACTAAGGGTTTGGATGGTGGTCCTAACACCCTGTTTAATGGCGCAACTATTTCCTTCAGCATACTCACATTGTGAGTATTTAGCACACTTTCAATTTCTTTGGCCTCAGCATCATCCACTAGCCCTTGATTCAGCAACATCCGGGCTAGTGGGTCTATGATCTCAACTTAGCTTGCAGCAACTGCAGTATCTATCATTGTGATAGCTTCTAAATCTTCATATATACCAGTAGCTTCAAAGCTTTTAAAACCTCAAACACTTCCACCTTGTCGTGGGTTCTCATAATGAGCCTCCCTACTATAACATCAATTAATGTCCCTTCTGTAGCTAGGAATGGGCGGCCAAGTATAAATGGAACCTCTGGTCCGGTTCAAAATTCATGGACTTTGGTCCATGGGGAAGATGAGAAATCCCACTTGGACTAAGACATCCTCAATAATACCATCTGGTCTCGCCACGGACCGATCTTTTAGTTGTAACATAATAGTGGTGGGCTTCATCTTTCCAGTCCCCAACTTCAGGAACAAAGAGCTGGGCATGAGGTTGATACTTTCTCCCAGATCACACAAGCCCCTCGCATTCAGACAATTCCCGATAGTTACTTACATAATAGAACTCCTTGGATCCTTTAACTTAGTCGGCAAAATATGATCTATTGAGAATTTTGGATCTACAAGCATCTATAAATGCCACAGTCTCATATTCTGCCCACTTGGTTTTGTTTGCAACAATGTCCTTCACATACTTGGCATACTTCGAGATTCCCTGCAAAACATCAATCAAAGGTAAGTTAATTTGCACTGTTTTAGCAGCCCAATGAACTTCTAAAAGCAGTCATCCTCCTCTTTCTTCTTCAACTTCTGTGGGAATAGAGAAGGAGGTTTTGGCAATAGAGTTGCCTCATCAGTGCTTGGGCTGGGATTGCCAGCCTCATTTTTCTGTGCAGCATTCTGGTCATGCCCATTCTTCTTCTTGGGGACCAACTCAGTTAAGGGCCTTCTACTTCTAGTGTTGACTACATTTACTTGCTTCGAGTTGGGATTAGTTTTACCTGGTAGGCTGTCTCGAGGCCTGGAATTTATTGAGCTAGTCAACTGTCCCAACTGCTTCTCCAAATTCTAGAGATCCTGCTTATGCCTTCAGATCTCCTCTTCTTGTCTATTCTGATTCGCCATAATTGCCTTAACACCTCACTATCAGTCATAGTGTTTGGATTTGCTTGTCTTGCAGGCTTCTGTACTGACTGATTCTGATAAGCATTACCACTATGTGGTCTCTACTGAGGTTGTCCATGATTCTGCTGATTTCCCCCATGAGAAATTTGGGTGGTTCCTCCAATTCGGGTTATATGTATTCCTGAATCCTTGATAATAACCTCTATTAGCATTGCCCATAAAAGTTTACTGCTTCTGGATTAGCTCCGCATGATTCAGTAGTGTGGTCACCTCCCCCACAAACATACACCAACCCATTTGTTGTTGTTATACCATATTGACAGGGGCTTGTTGCTGACCTACAGCCATTTGTGCTTGTTGTTGTAGACCCAAAGCCAAGTTGTTAAAATTTGTGGTCATCATGTTTTGCATAGCCGCCATTTGAGCCTCCAGGCTTGTTATTACATCAATTTCTAATACCCCGGTCTGCTTTTAGACTGTCGGTCGGCTGGATCCTCCATTCCATTCTGGGTTTCCTTGAGCAATTATGTTGCAAAGAGCATACAGTTCATCGTATATCTTCTCCACTGCTTGTCCTCCTGCAGCTGAATCAAGGAGAATGGTATTGGGTTCCAATCTTTCAATGAAGGTATGGACTAGTGCCTCGTTAGCTTGACAATGGTATGGATAATTGATTAGAAGAGTTTTAAACATGTCCCACACTTGATGTATAGATTCTCCCCAGACCTCTGCTTAAAGCTTAGGATCTCACTTCTAAGTTTGACTGTCTTGCCAGATGAGAAGAATCGAGTGAGAAACTTACAGGCCAAATCATCCTAGGATGATGTGGAGTTTGGTGGCTCAATTTTCAACCACCTCCGAGCTTCCCCCAGCTGTGAGAAGGGGAGCAAGGTCATCCTCATACAGTCACGGTTCACTCCTGTAGGAATGAAAGTATCAGCAATCTTAAGAAAATTTTGAAGATGGACCTGTGGATCTTCATGTGGGAGCCCAATGAACTATCCAGTAGAGTATAGTAGCTGGAACATGTTCTGTTTCAGCTCCCACGGACCACCGGTCTCAGGTTTGATGAAGAAGCTAGTAACATCTGTGGTTCTCGGGATTGCCACATCCCTCACTGGCCTCGATATCGGTGGTGCAGCAAAAGGTGCTAGTGGTGCAGGTAGGTTATTGTTTGCCATATTCTCTCTAAAAGGGTTAGCTGCCTCTTTATTATCAGTTTGATCCTCCTGCTCGATGAGTTAAATCGGCGGCGTTTCGAACAAAACCCCTACTCTCCTCTTTGCTTGATAAAAATAAGAATACTGATCTTCCAGCCTATTGATCAATTACCTACACAACAACACTGCTAAGATCAAATATAACGAACACCACAGAACAAGACAACTTAGATAATTAACCAATTCGTTTCAACTCCCCGGCAATAACATCAAAAACGTGTTGCTCCCCAGCACACGCAAGTGTAAGTTGTCTCACAAGTAATATAATGACCCTAATTAAAGAAGCAGGTTGTCAAACCTAAGGGATTTGAATGAAATCAGCAATCAATCTCAGTTATCACGTTTATGGTGCTTTTGGTAACAAGTTATAAGTGTATAAGTAAAATAAAAGCAAAGAAGGAATGTTTTCTAAACTAATCTGATTTTTATGTCAAGATATCAATTAATAAGTAATTCCAGGATTGTAGCCTTAATGACTCCATTTAGTTTTAACAATGTCTATCTATGTATGGGTTCCAAATTACTAGTTCATGGGGTTTAAATTATCTGAACAGGGTTGCATGCCTCTGCCGGCCTACTGTCATTAACTTCCTAACTATATCATTGAGCGGGGATAGACGAACCAATAAAAATGCATTAAAGTTATCTTCTCATATTATGAACCGAGCGAGGTGTAAGGGCAGTTGTCAGAGGTCTCCCTTACACGAATCACCCTAGTTTCCTAGTCGAACAAACTTCCTATACTACTGTGTTCTATCCACTACAATATCTCTCAAATCTAGAATGAACAACTAATTTACTCCATAGTTGGTCAGACTCTGAAGTATAGATAAAAGTAATATAGGAATAATCGAAAGAACCTATTCATAGATATTCAAAGTTAAGAACTACACATTGTTTGTGGCTACAACACCAAAATATGGAGACTTAACCACTCACAGTCATGAAATACACCATGAATGATGTGGAAAACATTAAAACCCAAAGAACAAATATTAAACTAACCTAAATACTCTAAGGAAAAGGTTCTCTGTCGTCTCTACTATGGTTCTTGGATAAAAACAGAATGTAAACCTAAAGTCTATCATAAAACACAATTTAAAATCTCATAACTCGACTTTTCTGCATCTTATCCTCAGGTACGTGATGCGGACCCCTTGTGTGTATTGAATTTTTGCTTATTTTGCTGACTGGACACTTTTACACATCTTTTGCACAAGTTCGTGATGAGGACTTGGCACATTTTTCAGCTTTGCGCTTTTTTGTGCATTTTTCAATTTCCACAACTTCGTCCCAAGTCTGCCACGTGGACTTTGGTCCACTTGATGCTTCTACTGACTTTCATCTTCAGCATCTCGGGCTGTGTTCTTTTTTCAAATCTGAATATGACTTCGGAGTTTCTCAATTAGAGTAAAAATCCTGCAAAAAATACAACCAATCGGTGCACTTGGCCCTATGTTAGAAAAATAAGAGAAAACTAGAGTAAAACACCTAGACTCTATAGATTTACCCTCTAACTCATCTCTATTTATGAGTATTTTTGGATAATTAGGCATACAAATACGTCTAAGATCAGGTAGTTCCACACACCTTGAAGGGAAGAAGATAGAACTGGCTAAGGATGTACATAATCCTGCACAATTAGGAGTCCAACTTGTTGATTCTGAGGATGGTAGAGTTGTTATGCAAAATAGGTCAGAATCATCCCTAGAAGTGGAGGTGAAAGGAAAATAATACTAGGACCCTATACTATTCTAACTAAAAGGCGATATGCATAAGAAAAAATTTATGGTTTTAGCAAAATAAGGAGATGGTGTGTTGAGGTATCAAGGTAGATTATGCATTCCAAAAAATAGATGATCTCTAAAATGGAATCATGTTAGAAGCCCATAACTCTATACATTTCATTAATCCAAGTTCTACTAAGATGTGTCATAACTTGAACGAGGTGTATTGGTGGAATAGAGTGAAGAGGGATATCAAAGACTATGTGTCCAAATGTTCAAAATGTCAATAAGTCAAAATAGAGCACCAAAGGCCATGTGATTTAGCACAGAACATAAAGATTCTTGAATGGAAATGGGAGATGATCAACATGGACTTCATGACAAGTTTACCATGGTCACACAAGTAACATGATTCGATTTGGGCGATTTGTGGATAAGATGACCAAATCAGTCTACTTCTTGGCTATTAAGATGATTGAGATACCATAAAGGATTGTACCAGATTGTATATTTGAGAAATTGTCAAGCTTTATGGAGTTTCCTTTTCTATCCTCTCAAATAGAGGAGCTCACTTCACTACTTAATTTTGGAGATCATTTTAAAAGGTCTAGGCTCAAAGGTGAATCTTAGCACTACTTTGATCCTTAGACAGATGGCCGAGCACACTGTATAATTCAGACCTTGGAAGATACGTTAAGGGTTTGAGTTATTAATTTCAAAGGTAATTGGGATGAACATTTGGCTCTTATTGATTTTGTATATAATAGTAGTTATCAATCGAGTATTCAGATAGCCCCTTATGAAGCCTTGTATGGGAGGAGATATAGATTACCAAGGGGTGATTTAAAGTTGGTAAAGTTGAGTTGATCGGACTCATCAAGCTGTGGACAAGGTAAAAATCATCCAAGAAAGATTAAAAGCTGCACAAATTCGTCAGAAGTCCTATACTAATGTCAAATGAAGAGATTTGGAGCTTGTGGTGGATGATTTGGTGTATTTAAAGGTTTTATCAGTAAAAGATGTTATGAGACTTAGAAAGAAATGAAAACTTAGTCCATAGCAAATTATAAAGCAAGTTGTGGATGTAGACCATGAGTTGGAATTACCCTCAAAGTTAGACTTCCTTCATCCTGTGTTTCATATCTGAATGTTGAAAAAATATTTGGGAGATTCTTCAGTGGTGATTCCAATAAGAAATGTTAGAGTTAATGACAATCTATCCTATGAGAAGATTTCGGTCCAAATCCTTGATTTCCAAGTTCACAATTTGAGGACCAAAGAGGTTGTATCTATCAGGGTTCAATGGAGAAATCAATTTGTTGAAGAAACTATATGGGAAGCTGAAGAGAATATGAAGGCCGAATATCTACATCTATTCTTACCTACTAGTGATGATTTGTAGGTACTACTTCTATTCCTATTCCAAATTCCAATTTTGATATTCATTCTTGATGTTTAAGTATTTGAATATTCGAGTTTCTGAGTATTTGACATGTTAATGGTATTCGTGCTTGATATTTCTTTAATTCTAGCCATTATTCATGGACGAATGATCCCAAAGGAAGATATTATAACTCCCCCTAAATTATCCTAACCTAGAAAGTCCAAAATTCCAGAAGAATCTAAGAAATTCCATCATTGTCAGTGACCACAAAAGAGTTTTCACTGCCTCTAGAAAGTTCTACGGTCCATTGATGGCCTCGTGGTTCCACCTGATGCTTATAAAAAAACATTTCTTTCTGAAGTCGATATAGAACCAACTCTACAAATCATAGATAGGAGTTTTGTAAATGAGATTTAGAAAGGAAATTTTTTTCTGATTGTCACGAAATCAGGTCCACAAGTCGTAGACCAAGTCTTGTAGTCTAGCCCTCTGTTTGATTTATGGGTTTTACGAGCAAGATTTACAATCCATAGTCCAAACCATGACGTATGGTTTAGGTTTCATAGTTTAAGTCCCCCTAAAAATTAAGTCTCTAAAGTTTTGACACCTTCGATAGGATGCGTATCATTTTTGATTTACCAATGGATCGACTATCCATAGAAGGTCAATCATAGCCAAGACTAATTTTTCTAGGAAATTACGAAAGCCACCCACGAGCCATAATAGGACTATGACCCATAGATGGGGTTTCATAGATCCTATCATCAATTTTACTGAGGGCTATTTTTGTCTTTTTGGATCTTTTTTAATTAATTCTTGAGCATTTTAGGATTAAAATGATACTCATATAAGTACCCAGTGATACCCATACCTTTACAATCACTTAGATTATTTTCAGAGTTAATTCAAGAGGAAAAAAATAGGGTTCAAGCAATTCTCGCCAGGTCTTTCAATTCCAAGTAAAGTTTCAATATTTACAGGTATGCAAGGCTATTCATATCATTGGATTAAATTGATCCGCATGTCCAACGTCTACGTTTCCTTTTCAATTGAGTATTAAATTGAGTTAACTTAGTTTTGAATTCTGATTAATTAGTTAATTTCTCTTCTATTGAGTTATTTAGAATTACACATTAAAATTAATACCATTCTTGTCTTGCATGACATGTAAGTATGTTCCTGGCTACTTTCCATGAACCTTGATTGAGTTGATGATTGTGGCTTTCCCATGCATTATTTAATGAATAAGTGATGGATATAATGAGTTTGATGAAATTGAGTGTTGAGTTAAATAAAGTTTTGAGTAAACAATTTGATGGCAATGTAAATGATTTTTAAAGTATGATTCTGATAAAAGATGATGATAATGATGATGATGATGTTTTGAGATGAGATTGATGTTCAAAGTAAAGTCCAATGAGACTAAATAAAATGAATTAAGTATTTTACATGATTGAGTAAATGAGTATTAATATATATATATATATATATATATATTTCAAATCCGAGACCGAATTTGCGACCAGTGCGAAAAACTGAGTCGAAAAATGGTCTTGACTCAATTTTTACGCAACCAAGTCAAATTATTTTTTTTCAAAAAATTCCAACAGAGTGGGTTTTCTGCGCCCCTTTCGCAACACGCCAGGGAAACGGATTTCCACTTATTTTTTTTCATGATTTTGACGTAAATTGGAAATTCACAAAAAAATAGAAAAAAAGGCTGGTGCATGACGCGCACCAGTACAAAATCAGGATGAAATTTTCTTTTATTTGAGAAGGGCAATTTTGACCTATCTCCCACCCCATAAGCCTAAACTAGTCAGTTTAACTCTAATTTAGGCCCTAAACGCATATAATACACTTTCACTCTTTCAAAAAAAAAAAATCTTTCAAGAAAACTCAAGCGTATATTCAAGATGCAAAGCTAGGGCTTTCAAGAATTCTTCCCAATTCTTCCAATAAGTTGATTCTCAGGTATGTAAGGCCTACAAAATTTTTCATATATTATTTTTTCATTATGAAGTTTCTAGTTTTCTCCAAATATCAAGTTAGTAGTTTACAACAGGATTTCTTTATTTTGAGCAATTTTCTTGTTTATGCTATTTTTGAAGAAAAGTATGAAATTTACTAAATTCTTTATCGCATTGGAGTCCTGAGTTGAGATGCTACTTTTAATGGAGTCCTGAGTTAAGATGCTACTTTTAAGTGTTAGAATAGTCACAACCCAAAATTACTATAGAAATCTATGAAGTTGATATCTTACTTTAAACTCCAGAAAAGTATATTTTTTATAAGTATTTTATGAATAGAGGAGCAAGAAACCTATGATTTCAGGCAGTTTTGAGCTAAGTTTTAAGAAGTATTTAAAGTTTTGTACTTGAAAGATAGCTGAGTAATAAAGCAATGATTTGAGATATTTGTAATAGTAGTATTTTTAGATAGAGAAAAGTTTAAGACAAGCTGAGAAAAGTTTAAGAAAAGTTAAAGCTGGGGTAAGTCCCAAGAGAAGAAGGTAATGCCTTAAACAAGAGTGTTCTTGAAGTATAAGCTATATAAAAATTATTTTTTGGGAGTAGTATTGATCATCGATATGAGTGAGAGTAGAATTAATTACTTGAACTCACAAACTATGTAGCCGACATAGGATAGGATTGTACTAAGGTACAACTCCTCACTTGTCACTGAGACGGTATCAGTTTTGTGATGGATCCACTCCCCTAGTTCCTCGTCCCCTACCCCGGCAAAGTACGGGATGGCTCTGGCAGCGTGGGCAAGACGTTGTATCATCACGAAGCTCATAGTGATGGTTGTCGGTTAGAGAAACTCCCAAAGAAGTAAAGATTATTATTCTACATGTTGAGATTTAATATTTCTTTATTAAAGTATTTCTTTATTATGTTACATAATTAACTAAGTTGAGTCAATTACAGAGCTAAGATTTTGAGTATCACATTTTATATATATTTAGCTATGCTCATTGATGCGCTAACATAAGTTTTCTTTTATGTTGAGTTGCATTTTTGACAAGTTTAAGAATATATATATATGTTTCATATGTATGACGTATTTTTGTTAGTTAAATTATCTCAAGATGCAGCTTTAAAGTAAGAATTCTATCTTTAACACTTTTTGATCATCTTACATACCATACATTCCATGTACTGACGCCTTTGGCGCTGCATCGTATCATGATGTAGATGCAGGTGTCTATGTTAGCAGATGTTCAGTAGGGCAGTCCCCATTAGCGGTCAGTGAGGCCTTTTTGCATTCAGAGGAGCTCGAGCATCTTCATTTCTTTGTATTTATGTTTAACCCATGAGCCTCTCTGGTGCCTTGTTTAGAGTCAGTACTTTAGAAGCTTCGTAGACTAGAAGGATATCGTTCAAGTTTTTTCTTTGAAATTGTTTGAAAGATTTTGAGTTAAAGTTATATATACTGTTATTGTATCTTTTAAGTTCATGAATTTTGAGCCCATTCTAGTTCATTACCATATAAGTGTCTTCCACTGAGTAAGTTCGCCAGGCCAAGTAGTTCGCTTGGGACCAGAAATGGTTTCCAAGTGCCGACCACGTCCAGGCTGTAGGCATGAGGTATGAAAAACTTAGTATCAGAGAGTTCAAGTGTCCAAGGGTGTCTATGAAGCCGTATCTGTAGGATCTTATTTATGGTGATGAGGGCCCTACTTCTATAAATGAGGGACTATAGACATCTAAGAAAAAATTTCCTTCTTTCATACTCTTGATCGTGCAATAGAGTTACTTTCTAAGAAACTTGTCTATATTCGTGCGGCTTCCAGATTCGTTCGACTACCTCTCATAATTAAGGTAGTTGGAACAGAAAATTCCAGATCCCTATTGTTGGGTTCCCTTCAGATAAAGTATCCAAAAAGCAAAGAGACTACACTAGGCTGGAGATGAGCCAACTATTGTACTTGAGTTATCGATCCATAATATTGTACTCTTGTTCATATGAATCGTGTGTTTGAGTTAGAGAAAGATATGATGTTTTTCCAAACTATGTTCCCTCAATCATTCTGCAGATATTATTCTTGAGAGAAAAGTTACGTTATGCCTCTAATGTTTAGTAGTATCCCCTCCCCTTGAGAGGAAGTGATGGAAGGCCCTTTTCAACCATGTGACAGAATGTTCCTAGAGCTAGAAAGATGTAGGAATCATGAAGCGTGAGAATAGTAACTTCATGAAGCTAGTAGCTAAGAGTCATGTGGTGATTAGTTGAGTTCCTTACAAGTTTTGGTTAAAGAGTAGTAAGTATCGTATAGCTTCTATGATAAGGTATCTGAAGATTCGCTAATTTGTATGTGATGGTGCACACTTGAATATGAAAGGATTTGATGTTGAAGTAGCATTGTGATAATAATGATGAGTATAGGTGCTGAATATAAGAACAGAGAGCATAAAGTAGTAGATATAAACTAGGCTCATGATTTTGAAAGGGGAGTCATATGAGAATTGTAGAGTTACGAGCTTAGCTAGGTAAGGAGGTGTAATGGATGAGTGGATATTATCTGACTTAGGAAAGGGAGTGTGACAAAAGACTATATGTAGATAGACAATGAGCTAAAGAATTACTTCTTATCATGAGATTTAGTGATCTAACCTTTCTTGACTTCATCAAGGAGTTTAGAGTTAGTAGAGTGTATGAGAAGTATGGACGTACATGTTTAGTATTAAACCTTAAGCTTGAACTTTAAGTGAGTATCATGAAAAGAGGGGACAGCAAGATGAGAATGACACTATTACTTGGAGATTTGGTATAGTTGGCTTGACATAGAATAAGTAAGAGATTAAGATATTGGTTTGAAAGAGGTGTGTGGTTACGAGTATGGCCAATGTGACCCTTAGATGAAAATAATGAATTAAGGCTAAGTCATTAGGTAAGAAAAAGGGGCTAAGATATATATCCAAGGTAGTATATAATAGTGAGAGACTTTAAGTTTATGAGTTACAAGGGTATCTCGATAGTACATTGAGATGTCAATATGGAGTAGGCTAATGTAGACCTTCTCTACTACCCTTAAGAGTTGAGTCCAAGGAGGATAGCCATAGATTATGAGGAAGTCTCTATTGTAGTTCAGGCTTTCTTCAGTCCAATGTAAGTGAACATAGAAGATGAGTGTTAGCAGACCAAAAAGAAAGATATTAGATCATGAGTCCTAGAAATCGGATGTTACACCAGTGAGAGTAGCAAGTGATTGATGATGCCTATAAAGATAGAAGAAGGTTAAAAGGTGGTACCTCGAAAGAATGTTTTAGCAGTAGTTTCACATCTTTGAGTAGTAAGTAATAGGAGGATATAAACATTCTGTACATGGTGGTGCTCCAATCATCTAGAGGGTTGTATTTATAGCATAGTGAAGAGCATTAGTTCACATACTTAGAGAGGTGACCTTTGAGCTAAGGGGAAGATGTTTAGATAATGATCCAAAGTAGACCTTGAGCTTTTGATAGTGATAAGTTGATCAGAACGAGGCATCAATACTTTCCTATATCATATTCCTTATACTTCATCATGATGATTCTTTATTCCTATCTTATACAAGTGCACCATGCCCATGGTCCAGACTCATTCACTCCATGTTGATATGTGTTCATGTTCAGCTTTTAAAGTGAGAAGTGATAACTTCATTCAATAGTTCTAATCTTATCTCATGAACTAATAGTTTCCAACCTTTTGTTACCCAAGATAAGACTTGATCTTCACAGCATATACAGTTCCATAAATTTGTGATGAGCCTCAAGTGGATCATATCATGTTATGAATGTCCTCATATCAGATTTCTTGAATGTGATGATCATGATGTCCTTTTCACATTAAGGTTACGAAGGCGGGGAGGAGAGAAATGAGACCTTATGATGTACATTAGATTGGTAAGAGTGGGTTAGAGAAAAAATGTGTTGATGTGTTTTGAGAAAGAGCTCATTCTATGATGGATGTAGAAGTTCTATGTAGGCTTCATAATTCTAAGGTATAGTTGGATTAGTTAGAATGGTTCGCTTGAATGTGTGGCTGTCACTATATAAGTGATCGGAGAAGGCTATAGATGACTTTGAGTGAGTGATTTTAGGTAAATGCAGTAGAGTAGTGGTGAGGGAGTAGTGTTCTATAAATTAGAATCCCTGAAGAGGTAGGGAGCTTGAATAAAGGGTTAGCTTTATAAGAATATGATCATCTTGGGAGTAGCACTTTGAGGCTTAGCATTAAACAACAACAACAACAACAACATACCCAGTATAATCCTACTAGTGGGGTCTGGGGAGGGTCGATTGTACGCAGATTAGGTAAAGGTTTGAGTAAAAGTTATAAGCCTTGAATTGTTGAGGTATAGTTCCATGAAGAGGAGCATAGTTGAGATAAAGTGCAAAGTTTGAGAGTACCATGGAGTGTTATGCACCTTGATGATAAGAGATTTTAATTGATTAAGTTTCGACGTTCCATTCATGCCTGATGAAGAGGATATTGAAGGTAATATTCCTATCCTTGACTTAATATGATGTTTCTATCCTTGAATTGATGCACTATTCCTGAGTCTAAGTAGAGTTTGTTGAGGTTGATGTAGGGTCGAGAGCTTGGTTGTTTGAGTGAGTTTTGAGATAAGTCTTGAGTATACTTGTGCCTTGATGCCCACATTTACACATCATTCGAGGACGGATGATTCCAAGGGGGAGATATTGTAATATTTGATGAAAAGACTAAATTACCCCTAGAATTAACCTTGCGAGTAACGCGTCTTCCCATGCTCCATTTGTAAATCCCAGACTGGATTTGCGATCAGTACGAAAAATTGAGTCGATAATGGTCTCCACTCGATTTTTATGCAACTGAGTCAAATTATTTTTTCCAAAAAATTTAAAAACAGGTGGGCTTTCCGCGCCCCTTTCGCGATGCACCAAGGACACTGATTCCCACTTGTTTTTTTTTTGTGATTTTGATGTAAACTGGAAATTCACGAAAAAATTAAAAAAATAGGTTGGTGCGCGACATGCACCAGTACAAAATCAGGCTGAAATTTTCTTTTATTTGGGAAGGACAGTTTCGAACTTTCCTACACCCTATAAGCCTAAACTAGTTGATTTTAACTCTAATTTAGGCCCTAAACACATAGAATATACTTTCACTCTTTAGAAAAAAAAACTCTCAAGAAAACTTAAGAGTATATTCAAGATGCAAAGCTAGCGCTTTCAAGAATTCTTCCCAATTCTTCCAAGAAGTTGATTCTCAGGTATGTAAGGACTACAAAAATCTTCATATATTATTTTTCCATTACGAGATTTCTAGTTTTCTCCAAGTATCAAGTTAGTAGTTTACAACAAGATTTCTTTATATTGAGCAATTTTCTTGTTTATGCTATTTTTGAAGAAAAGTATGAGATTTACTAAATTCTTCTATTGCATTGGATTCCTGAGTTGAGATGCTACTTTTAAGTGTTAAATTAGTCAAACCCTAAATTTACTATATAAATCTATGAAGTTGATATCTTACTTTAAACTCTAGAAAAGTATAATTTTTTTATAAGTATTTTATGAATAGAGGAGCAAGAAACCTATGATTTCAGACAGTTTTGAGCTAAGTTTTAAGAAGTATTAAAATCTTTGTACTTAAAAGATAGCTGAGTAATAAAGTTATGTTTTGAGACACTTGTAATAGTAGTATTTTCAGATAGAGAAAAGTTTAAGACAAGTTGAGAAAACTTTAAGAAAAGTTAAGCTGGGCTAAGTCCCAAGAGAAGAAGATAATGTCTTAAACAAGAGTGTTCTTGAAGTATAAGCTATATAAAAATAATTTTTCGAGAGTAGTATTGAGCATCGATATGAGTGAGAGTAGAATTAATTACATGAACTCATAAACTATATAGCAAACATAGTATAGGGTTGTACCAAGGTACAACTCCTCACTTGCCACTGAGATGGCACCAATTTTGGGATGGATCCACTCTCCTAGTTCCTCGTCCCCTACCCCTGCAAATTAGGGGATGGCTCTGGCAGCGTGGGCAAGACATTGTATCATCAAAAGCTCATAGTGATGGTTGTCGATTAGAGAAACTCCCTAAGAAGTAAAGATTATTATTCTACATATTGAGATTTAGTATTTCTTTATTGACATATTTCTTTCTTTATGTTGCATAATTAACTGAGTTGAGCCAATTACAGAGCTAAGATTTTGAGTACCACATTTTATATATATATTTAGATATGCTCATTGATGCGCTAACGTAAGTGTTTCTTTTATGTTGAGTTGCATTTTTGAAAAGTTTAGGAATATATATATGTTTCGTATGCATGAAATATTTTTGTTAGTTAAACTACCTCAAGGTGCAGTTTTAAAGTAAGTATTCTATCTTTAATACTTTTTGGTCATCTTACATACCATACATTGTACGTTCTGATGCCTTTGGCGCTGCATCGTATCATGATGCAGATGCAGGTGTCTATGTTAGTAGATGCTCAGTAGGGAAATCTCCATCAGCGGTCAGTGAGGCCTCTTTGCATCTAGAGGAGCTGGGAAGTCTTCATTTCTTTGTCAATGTTACTCTAGTGCCTTGTTCAGAGTCAGTACTTTAGAGGCTTCATAGACTAGAAAGATATCGTTCAAGTTATTCCTTTGAAATTGTTTGAAAGGTTTTGAGATAAAGTTGTATATATTGATATTGTATCTTTAAGTTCATGAATTTTGAGCCCATTCTAGTTCATTACGGTATTAATGTCTTTCGCTGAGTAAGTTAGCCAGGCCAAGTGGTTCGCTTGGAACCAAAAATGGTTTCCAAGTGCCGGCCATGTCCAGGGTGTAGGCTTGGGGCGTGACAGCTCAATCCCACCAGAATAAGTTAGCCTTAATCTAAAGGAAATACAAACATAACGCGCGAAAGTAGTTAAATAGAGTAGATAACTAAAGTTGAAAATTTTCATAAACATAAATACCACTCAAGGATTGGTTGTCACGTGTACAAGCCACTATTAATACAGAAAATCAAAGAAATACAAGTCCAAACTATCTTTCTTCTCGAATAGAACAAAGCACAGGAGAAATAGGAATGAGAGAGCCAGCCAAATGGCAAAAACTACCTCTCTACATCTCCTGGGATGCCTCAGATGATCACGAAAAATACTATTCACTGTCCGGGCTCACAACCTACACAAGTGTAGAAGCAAGGGATGAGTACAGAATAAAACACGGTACCCAACAAGTCAACTAACAAAACAAAGTAATTCTAATAGAATACACAAACTCCTTTTGTCCCAATCGTCCTCCATGACTACAACCTGCACAGAAAGTCAGTCCAGCCAAGCAACACATAATAATAAAGATAGTATTTCAAAATTCCAAAACACAAGCTACAACTTACAAGAGATAATACAATTAATTACAAAAATGACATCATGCTATGCAAGAATATGCAATGATGAGATGCTTATGCAATAATTATCGACAATGACCTCGGCATCATATCACCACTGATAATATCTCAACATCACATCATTGCAGTAAAGACCTCGGCATCACAAAAAATTTCAACATGATAATTCACCGGCAAAGACCTTGGCGTCACAGCATCACAAGTACATATTTCAATATCATAATTTTGCTGGCAAAGACCTCGGCATCATATCTCAGCTGGTAAAGACCTCGGCCCCAATTGTTATCATCTTACTCATATCCATATTTAGAACCGATGCAAATATGTATGACATGGAATGAACGCACATAAGATGAATTCCACAAACCAATCCACTCATCAACAACCAGAACATTATATCTCAAAAATATTGAATTCTCATCACTTAACCATATTTTTTTAATTCAAGTAACACAACAACTCACATTCATATCTTAATCACCCCATTTCTTATAATATTTATAATATTTCATGTATCACACGTAGGAGAAAGGATGATTTGAGAATTCTAGAAGTCTCTCAAACACTTGAGCCTTTCCCTTTTGAATATAATCTGTAGCATCACAATCTAGTCAAATAAATTATCACAATTTAATTTTGAAATGAACAACACCTATATTACTACATGACTTGTCTAGACCCGAAAATCATTCAATTCTTATAACCAAGTTTCATGTTCTTAAATTTTAAGACTAGGATTATACCTTAATGCCTTCAATATTTAAAATCTAGTGGTGTTTATATAACACAAACTCCCAAGATTAATACCAAAAACATATGTATAATAGCCAAAGATGGACCATATCATTATCTACCACCGATAAACATAAAATATTCCCACTTCTATTTGCAGCAAAGTTGCGCCTTTCAGTTTGTCACTACCATAACAATATATATGCCAAAATAAATTACAGCAATTCTTATTCTCAATAACAAAAAGTAATTTTATACATATATA
>JAABOM020127454.1:0-21586 GCA_011800125.2 Solanum clarkiae | reverse complement strand
TATACACCTTTAACCAAGCTTGGTTGGCCTAGTGGTTAGTTCACTAGGTCGCTTAAATAAGTGTCGGGGGTTCGATCCCGCCTTGTGCATGCAACAACCAATTGGCTAACGCCAAATCCTTAAATGGAGCTCAGATTCGCGGAGGATTAATCCTTGACCTGTCAGACTGAGGGCTACCTTGGGAAACCAAAAAAAAAGAGTGACTTCCTTTACGACGACCAAACCAGTGAAAACATTACACGTCACCCAGGGCAACCAAAGAGGGAGTTCCCTCTACTACCTAACAAATAAAATGCGTCCACGTATAACTTCTAGCGGGTCTCACAATTGTGAGCATTTTCAGAACTTCAGTTGTAATTTATGTCAGCCCCTTAGCTTTTCCTTCCCAACTAAAAATCATATGCTTTTTTGAAAAAGAGAGAGAGAGAACAAGCCTACGAAGAATGACGTGGGATAAAAATTTTTCTCCCTTACTACCACCCCGCCAATAAGAATCATTGTCTTAGTCCAACCTAAAATCAATCTATATATAGTTGCTACTGTTGGGCCCACTTCAATGTTCAAACCAATAAAAAGCTTGACATGTGGGCTTGGGAGAAAAATTATTCATTCTCTTTCTACTATGTAATAAATTTATTGTGGCCCTGCATTGCACCTATTCTTTTTCTATTATTTTTCTTCTTATTTCAAAATTCAAATTGATTTTTTCCACACACGTATAATGTCCTCTAATAGGATAATATAATTATATTTATCAAATATTATGTCAAAATGGAAAGTGAAGTGAAATTGAAGAGCAAAATTTGCTCTAAAAATATTCTAACGGAGTTCCTCTTTTCTATCAAATCAATTAATCGAATATTTTGCCACGTGGCTATCTTTTTTATTTACTTTTTCTATCTATATTTTCTTTGTTACGGTACATCCATCTCAATGCCTCCTTCAAAGTATAACATCAAATACCTCTAACAATTTGAAATGGCTTTAACTTCCTGGAAATAGACATGTACAATTCTTTAGAATCATAGCGATTACACGTCCCACGGAAAGCCCCCACATCAAGATACAAAATTTATAAACTCCTTTATTACATGCGGTCCAATCAAAATATTCTGTCGACCTTGACGTGTCTACTTCAGCTACTTAATAATAAGAGACTGCAAAAACTGTTGAAACAGACAATTGTTGCACGACATGTCTGCTTCAGCTGTTTGCTTGAACTTTCTGCTTCTCCTCCTCCTTTATTACATGCGGCCCAATCAAAATATTTCTCCGACGTTGACGTGTATGCTTCACCTACTTAATTATATTTCTTCAGTTGTTTCTCCTCCCCCTTTATTATATACGGTTCAATCAAAATATTTTGCCGCTTTGACGTGCCTGCTCAGCTACTTAATTTTATATTTCTTTAGGTGGTTCAACTAGAATTTTACAATATTACCTGGTCAGCTGTTGAAGGACATGCTTATTTCAGCTGGTTTCTTTGAGATACCTGCTTCTCCTCCTCCTCTATTACATATGGACCAATCAAAATATCTCGTCGACTTTGACGTGCTTGCTTCAACTGCTTAATTATATTTTTTCAGCAGTTTTTCCTCCTCCTTTATTACATGCCGTCCAATCAAAATATTTCGCCGACTTTGACGTGTCTGCTTCAACTACTTAATTTTATATTTTGTTAGGTGCTTACACTATAACTTTACAATATTACTTCTAATAAGGAAGACGCTATGAAAGCTGCAGCCAACTGTTGAATGACATGTCTGCTTCAACTATTTGCTTGAACTATCTGCTTCTCCTCCTCCTCTATTATATAAAGCCAAATCAAAATATCTGATCATATGAATAAGAGCGTAAATAATCAAACATATTTGTTGCCCGAGGCAGCGTTTACTAGTATAAAAATAGATATGAAATTATTATACTTTGTCAAACGTTATTCTCAATTGAAAAAAAAAATCAAAATTCTTTCACTAGCGCCGAAGGGAGGGAGTCCAATAAGATTGTTAGAGCAAAAGTTTTTTTTTCCCTTTTTACTGTTGCTTTTATTTAGTGTTCTTTATGCTTATAGTTATTTCTTTTCAATGTATAAATCATAATAAACTGAATTTTATTATATATATTTTTCTATGATGATGTACTCACGAATTTTTGATAGAAACTACTGTTACCATTGTTGCTTCAATATTATTGTAGATAAAAAAAATAATTTCAATATTTGCCTAATTACCAATTTAATTATGGATGTTATATCTTTATTTCCTCCTCCGTTTGATTTTAGCAACAGTAAGTTATGTACATGGAATTTCAATAAAATAACATCATGTAATGTAACCATGTTTGGAATGTTCCCTCTTATTTCTCTTCTATTATCTATTTTAGAGCTTTCTTCTTTTACTTTGGATAGTCAAATACAAAGTCAATAATGATACTTATTTTTTATTTATTGTCGTGTTTCTATAGAATTTTATGATATTAAAAATTCAGTCATATTAGCAAGTGGACTAACAAATTTTAAAATATGCAAGTTTGATCTAATATAAACGAATTTCAATTTTTTTCATAATTTACTTTGTTTCTTTTCCAATAAAATCACTAGAAAGAACAATCATAAATTAAAGTTGTCATTTCATGAAGTTTCATTTATCTCAACTTCACTAAATTACAAGTAGAACAACATAAGCCATATAGAGATAATCCAAATTATCATAAATCAAAACTATGTTTTCATAGGATTTATAACGTAAAAAAGATTTCCATATCAAAATTGGTTTCATAAAAGGGAGAAAAAACTAAGCACCTAAAAAAATGATTTTCAGGAATTACATAATAGAGTTAGATTTATATTTTGTGCAATGCACGTATCCTAAAGCTTTCTTGAAACCACATGCAACACATGTGTCCTAAACCTAATGTGTGTGTGTATACATATATATTTTAAATCACAATAAATATCCAATAAATATTATTAATATTGATTAAATTTTAAATTTAATGGTAATAAATCAAAACCTACAATAAATCCAATGATTTGACTATTGAGTTTGCTTCTGTCCCGTATTCTTCACCTCGTGGAGTTGATCTTCTTTTTTTCTTTTCTTTTTTTTTTTTTGCATCATATGCACCAAACCGATAAATGCGTGCAATGACAATAACAAAATAATCAATATAGTTTCATAAAGTAGAATTTGAAGAGGGTAGAATGCACATAGACTTTACTCTTACCATAAAAACAACGAGATTATTTCTGATAGACTCTCAACTCATAAAAGAAATAGTCTAGCAAACAAAAGCAACAAAAGTGATAATAACAAAAAGAAAAGATAGTAGCTGCAACAATCTAATATGATATTCAAAAGTACTAGAAATAACAAATAGTAACAAAAAAGAAAGGACATAATATTACATGAGAAATACTACAATGATACGCCCAAATTTACACTCCAAAAGGAATAGTAAAGTGGTCGTTGATCAAATATAGAGCTCAGCAAGAGTTGAGGTCGATCCCACAGGGAATGTGTGAGAATAAATCTATTAACACTTTTCTTCAGATGTAATATCTATTCCCAAAATAAAAATGCATAAAATAAAATGGGGGTTTTGATGTTTCAAACTAAGTTACTTAAGTAAAGTACTAAAAGAGTGCAGTAACTACTGGATTTTCAACAATTAATGAGAAGCTAGGATTGTGTTCTCCATGACGTCCAATACGATAACCAAATTTATCAGGTAAACCTGTTTATGATCACGTATACAAGATCAAACAAGTTATATAACACCTAATTCACCTTTCGGTCTTTCTTAGATGCATCTCATTCATCACCTTCGGGTCTCAGAATGTATACATTTTTAACCCTTGTTATGGATCCCAGAATACTCTCACCTTTCGATCTCAAGTACTTAGACTAGATTAAAAACCTCGAATTTTCGTCATAGAATTCTTTTCCTAGTCACTACATCTCATCCAAGCATGTAACAAATACAGGCTTGCCCTAATGCGTCGACTCATTAAGGAAGAAATTAAAGAGAAGAATACTATGATATATACGATAATCATTCCTAAGATTCATCCCAAATTTGTCTATCTTATTGAGTTGTCATGGTTCCCACAACCCTACTTGTGGGTTTAGCCTTAGCATATTCAAGATAAATAGCCCACAACAATGTAAAGAAATCATGATAAAGAACTTACTATTGATAAATTGATGAATCCACGGATTACAATCTCAAAGAGATGATTGAAATCCAAGAGTTCAATAAAAATAAATGCAAAATAGCATTCTTCTTTAGTTCCCTGTCTCCAACAGTCAAAGACTAAATAAAATAGAACAAATATGTATATATATATATATACAAGGAAAAACGTAATCCAACTTAAACAATAACATATTCAGTGGAATCCCACAAGTAGGATTTAGGTAGGGCAAAATATATACTGACCTTACCACTACCTCTTAGAGGTAGAGATGTTGTTTCCGAGGAATCCTCGTCTCAAAAACCCATAAACAGAATAAACTAGATACGAAAAAAGGAAAAGAGAAACAAGGAAGAACGACTAATAGTGAAAGCAATGATAAACAATAAATACAATAAAATCAACACATAAGACGGATACTGACCCCATTGGATATAAGGACCCAACTAATCCTACTAATTAACCTATTCCTACTAGCCTATTAGCCTGATACTCTAATTCGCGACCTCCATTCCTTCTTATCTAAGATCATGTCCTCGGTGAGATCAAATGTCGCTATATCTCATCTGATCATCTCCCCCCAATACTTCTTCGATCTACCTCTACCCCTCCGTGTAGCTCCCAAATACAGCCTCTCGTACCTTTTAACAGGAGCATTGATACTTCTTCTCTACACATGTCCAAACCATCGCAACCTCGCTTCCCTCATCTTGTCAACTACAGGAGCCACCTCTAGCTTCTCCTGAATGATCTCATTCTTGATATTATCACTCCTGGTATGTCCACACATCCATCTCAACATCCTCATCTCCGTGACCTGCATCTTCTGAACATGTGAGTTTTTGATTAGCCAACACTTCACCCCATACAACAAAGACGGTCTAACCACCATCCTGTAAAACTTACCTTTAAATTTGGTGGTATTTTCTTATCACATGGTACTCCATAGGCAAAGCTCCATTTTGTCTATACTGCCCAATACAGTGTGTGATGTCATCATCGATATCACCACTACTCTGGATAATAGACCCAAGCTATTTAAAATTTTCTCTCTTAGGAATAGGTTGAGTAGCAAGTCTCACATCAGTGTCTGCTTCATCCCCCCGCTACACTGAATTTGCACTCCATATACTCTATTTTGATCCTACCCAGTTTGAACCCTTTGGACTCCAAAGCGTGTCTCCAGACCTCCAATTTAACTTTAGCCTGAGTCTCTTCAATCAACACTATGTCATCTGCAAATAGCATACACCATAGAACCTCTTCTTGAATAGACTGTTTCAGCTCATCCATCACCAAGGAAAACACAAAAGGGCTCAACACAGATCCTTGATGAAGTCCCATCTCAACAAGAAAATACTCTAAGTCTCCTCCCACTATTCTTACCCGAGTTTTGGCTCCATCGTGCATGTCCTTTATCAGCCTAATATATGTCATCAGGACATCTTTCACCTCTAAGCACCTCCATAAGACATCCCTCGGAACTTTGTCATAGGCCTTCTCGAGATCAATGAACACCATATGAAGGTCCTTCTTTCTTTTCCTATATTTCTCTACTAAGCTCCGAACAAGCTAAATTGCTTCAGTAGTCGACCATCCCGTTATGAATCCAAATTGATTCTCTAAAATAGCCACTACTTTTCTCACAGTCATCTCCACCACTCTCTCCCAGACCTTCATAGTGTGACTTAGCGACTTGATACCCCTGTAACTGTTACGATTTTGAATATCACCTTTGTTCTTGTACAATGGATTGTACTCCTCCTCCATTCATCTGGCATCTTTGCAGTCTTCATAATAACATTGAACAGTCTAGTCAACCACTCTATGTCATCCTTGACTATGTACTTCCATAACTCTTCCAGAATCTCATTGGGTCCAATCGCTCTCCCTCTCTTCATCCTACTAATAGCACGTTTAACCTCCACAACTCTGAACTGCCTACAATAACCAAAATCACGATGACTTTCGGAGTGTGCCAACTCACCCAGATCAATATATCTATCTCCTTTTTCGTTTAAGAGTTTATGAACGTAAGCTTGCCACCTTAGCTTAATGGAAGTCTCATCCACTAACACCTCATCCTTAATGCACTTCACTTGATCCAAGTTGCGAGCTTTCCCTTCTCTCTCTTTAGAGAGCCTATACAATCTCTTATCCCTACTTTTATCACTTAGCTCCACATATAGTCGCTCAAACGTTATTGTCTTAGCACTCGTCACCATCATTTTTGCTTCTGTCTTTTCCATCTTATAAATCTCCTTCAACCGACGGTTCTCGTCCTCATCCCTACACTCCAACCACCTTGTATAAGCAATCTTCTTAGCTTTCACTTTGCCCTGGACTTCGCCATTCCACCAGCAATCGCCTTGACTTCCACCGAAGGTCCCTCTCGAGACCCCTAGTACCTTCCGAATGCAACCAGTAGTAGTGTCCCACATATAGTTCACATCTCCGCCACTGCTCCAAGCCTCTAAACTACTTAGCTTTCCTTCTATCTCTCGTGAAAGGGCGGGGTCAGGCCTCCCCATCTATTCCTCGATTGAGAACCAAACGCCTTCTTCTTATTTTCCCTTTTAATCTCTAAATCCATCACTAGAAGTCTATGGTGAGTGGAAATATTTTCACTCGGAATAACCTTGCAATTCTTACAAAGGCTTCTATCGCCCTTCAGAGGAGTAAGTAGTCAATCTGAGTCTTAAAGACCATACTACAAAAGGTAATTAAGTGATTTTCCAACTTAAAGTAGGAAAAATAGTGTCGGCATGGGTATGGGCAACTATACAGCCCGTGAGGGTTCACTTCGCATCACTATCTCATGTGCACTGGCACGGTTCATGTGAGGGTTCATGGATCGTGAAATGGCCCATGACCCTTGCCTTCATGCTTTTCCATGCTGTCCACTTGGTTCCTCAACCTCACAAACCACGTCACAATTCGTGGTTGGTCACATGGCCCATGGCGGTCCCCGTCTCTCTCCACTTACATGATTCTTGTAATTTTTGATAGTGACTCTTCAAATTCACGTCACTTTCACGTCGAGAGACACGATCCGTGTTAATTCCCATGACCCGTGAAAGGAACTGTGAGAATTGCCTTGGTGTCTTCCATTCTTCTTTGTTCCATCCATGCCTTAGCAAGCCAAGTGTGTGGCTATGGTGCACCACACAGTCCGTCTCATATTACACAGACTGTGTAGACGCCCGTGCTCCTCCACTTAGCTCCACTTTTTGGCTCGTATGCTCAGACCAACTCCATGTGGCCTCTCACGGTCCGTGTAATACTACACATACCGTGGAGGTCTCCGTTTGGTGACACTTGTGCTTTTCTATCAATCATTTTCTTGCAATTCGCCCCTAAAAAATAACACAAAACATACATCAAACTAATAAATTTACTTGAGAACGTGCAAAAATCCTATGTTTAAAGCATTACAAGAGTCGTATTTCTACGACTCATCAACACCATCAACTTAGAATGATTGCTTCTCCTCAAGTAATGATGTCTCAACAAAACAAAGCATAAATACAAGTGCTCAATCATAACCATGGATAACCCCTCAATTTTAACACACTTGCCCAGAAAACATGCTTACACCCCAAACAAGCCCACACAGATTAAGGTAAGCATCATACATGTACGGTCAGCCCACATAAGCTAGAGAACGAAAGGTGAACCATCTATATTAGCAACTAATCAGTGCAAGGATAGTGCCCTCACTAAGAAGTCTCACACACAACATATCCATGTAAAACAAAGATTGGAATGTAGAAGCTCACTCTTACAAGTAATGTTCAGTGGACACACAAGAATCAACTATATGCTTGCCCTTATTTTCGCCACCTTAACTCTTGAACGACCTTTTTGTGATCACATTAGGACTTTTGTGGCTATAATGTAGGCTCGTTCTAGGGTGAGATACGTTTAGGATCACAGTGACTAATTGGCCCCTCCAAGACACTACTTTGACTCGGCCATCTGCTTTGGCATTCAGCTCCTATTGCCTCTATTTTTCCATTTTCTTTGCCATTGGGAGTGATTTCTGTGTTCAATTATTCTTTTTCTTTCTTTTCTTTTTCACTCTTTTGTTTTACTCATGGTCACACCTCCAATTTTCTTCTCCTCTTATCACTTGGCTCTTTTCCTCACTTATTTTTTCTGCTTTACCTATAGTAGCCACCCACAACTTCGGCTTTTGGCCTAAGCTAAGGTTCACAATGTGTTTTTAAAGGACCAAGGCCTATATAAGGCACTCTTAACTTAGGCTTTTGGCCTAGGCTGAGGTTCACAATATCCTTGGAGAGACTAGGGCCAAAGTAAGAATCTGTAGACAGATACAGAAGGTGAGTTGGGTGATTACAAAGCAAAGGTCTATTCAGGCTCAACTTTTGGTTCAAAAAGGGCAATTTCATTTGGTTGGTCAACTTTAGGCTAAGTAACTAATCAACAAAAAGGGCCTAAGATCACATCCTAATCCAGCCATTCAATTGTTTTGGTGGGACTAACCAGGCAAGTTCTAGCTTTCAAGTGCATTGACTGAATTAAGCAAACAAGCTCACACATACGTGGCACATCTCCTACACTAATTAGAACTAACCAACATATTCATGATTCATTAATTAAGATTTCAACCATACAATGCATAATGCTTTCCAAAAATCATACAACTTAGTTAGGATGGGATGCATGCACATACAAGCTTTGTGCAACATCATTTTACTTGAGGCATTTTTCACAGATCAAAGCATGGGTTACCCTAGACTTCTATAGGCCACTGTATCTACACAAATATCACAACCTAAACGTACCAGTTCTACTAGATAGTATACTTGAGAGAAAAGAAACATGGCAAGAAAAACTCTCAAGTGGTAGGATGCCCTACTCTTTCCAAAAAGATGGTGTGGTGCCCTTACTGCACCACAGCTAGAAATAAAGTACAAAAAGGAGTAGAACATACTTGGGACGCCCTAGGCATCAGTCGTACCATCGGGATCAGAACCTCTGGTAGGGTCCCTATCATCAAAAGTCGCACCCGATCTAAAGGTGCTCTTGGAGGCTCTTACCTTCGCTACCTCTAGTGCAAGTAGCTCCTTTTCCTCTTGATCGGTGGCTGCTCGGCGCTGGGCTCGCATGGCCTTGTGTAACTTCTTCTCATCTGCTAACAACAGATTGGGTGGAAGGCTATTGCGGTGGTTGCATCTCTTGCCCTTATCTTTCTCTCGAGCTCATTTGTGGGTGGCATAGGTGCAGAAGATGGGGTAGGTGGAGTGCCCTTTATCTTATCTAAAACTGGTGCCACAATAGCATTGAAGAAGATCATCCAAGATTTTGGAGGTGCGGCCGGTGCAGTGCGGTTGTACTGGGTCGTAAGCTGTGCAACTTAGGCTTTCATGTCATTCACTATCTGCACAAGTTATGCCATCTCTTCCCCAGATATACTTCCAAACATATCATGGAAGTACCCCTCCAAAGTGTTGACATGGTTCTGCAAGATGCTGATATGACCAGAAGCTCTGCCTGAAGTCGCTCTTCTACTTGTTGGATATGAGAGTGGACCACGTGAGGCATCCTCTCAACTATTTGATCAACAATAGATCATATTTGTCATTGGTCCGACAAGCACCAGAGGTGCTGCACCACTGCCCTCGAGCTGCTCAGAAGCCTCACCTAACTGTGGAGCAGTGGTGCAGCCCTCAAATGACAAGGATTGCTGCGGGGCTGTTGGGGAAACATCATTGGACCATCCCCCCCAGCCTGCGTGTTTTAATCCGTATAAGTGGATTGTAGATATCCTTAATTAGTGCAATGTTGACCACACCCTTGGTAGCTATCTTGCGGTCCAGAAAACGTGTGGTAGGGACATGAGCCCATTTGAAAAGTGCATGAATCAGGCATGGGATTGGCATACCAGCTCTGTTAGATAAAGCCCGATCCCACATCTCTATAGCAATAATCCATCCCACATTTAATCCATACTTGGCCATCAAACATGCTACCAAAGAGGCATGTGAAGGTTGGAGTGTGTTTTCACTACCTGTGGGACGAAGCCTGGTCCGCACCACGGACCACCAAAACTTTATAGGAAAATTCAAAGAAGCCTTGGCGATGGGAACCCTGAGGTTCGTAACGCAAGGCACATCAGCCCCTTGTATGGCAATCTACTCAGCAATCCATTTCAATATTGTGGCCCGAGAAGTCGAATCGGACATGCACCCCTCATCAGTAATCTTTAAGTGTATGTTAATAAATATTCCATTCGAGGAGGCTTAGTAGTCTAGACTGAAGAGGAATCTGTTGATGGTGGTCTCAGAAATGTCCACCCTTTCACCACGCACCATAACATGCTCCCGTGGGGACAATCTAAAGGCTAGTTGCTTCTTTAACTTATTTGAATGTTTGCCTTGTATAAAGTCCAACAGACTGGCAGTATAGCTAGAATAAAACTCTGCAATGAGTTCTGGCCCATAATAGCTGAGTGGTTATGCCATCCAGCCAAACTGATAGAGTCAAACACATCTTTAATCTTAGGGATCCCATCAAGTTGATCTATGATGACCCAAACCTCAGGGATGACGACCTATCGCTGGAACCCCCTGGAGCCTTTGGTCAACCCCTGACTGTAAATATCCTTAGCGCTTGGGGCTGTCGAATAGCCTCAAAAAATATGATAAGCTACCTTGCAGTTTCAAGATCTGTCATCTGGGAGACTGCATAATTTATGGCTTCATTATCACTATTCTGGAGGGAAATCTCGTCAACCTCAGCATCAGTATGGCATTAGTCAGCCTCCGGGTTTGTGCTTGCTCCTCTTGATCTAGGGCATCCTCCTCCCTCTCAACAACCGCATCAGGAACCCCTTCCTTAAACTGGGGGCTATGGTTTGGCCCGCCGCATGAGCCCTTGCAGTGAGAATGGAGTGAGGGGAGACATTGTCAGTAAATCGAATCTCGGAGCCTCTTGAGGAGTCATCGCCTGAGTCACTCCCATTTTGATGACTAGATGATACAATAGGGGAATCGTGGAGATGTGACCCAAGCTCCTCTCGAAGTTGGGTTGACTTTCGACGTTGGACCTGTGGTACCACAAATGTCACAAATGAATTAAATGGTTAGAAATTTTTGAACAAGAAAGTTGACACACTAATGTTACTTAGACTTCCCCTGTGCCATAAACGTGACAATAACCCTTAAGAGTGGCATCACCAGTCTATCATAGGGCTATTGCACTTAAGGAACATGTAGAAGTTCAATTTAAAATCAAACTAGGAGATATAACACAAGTGGAACGAGCCAGATAGGGGACCCTACACAGGCCGTGTAACGTGACAGGGCCCGTGGTGGAGGCTTATGGTCATATGGGATGCAAGGGCTCACGGACAGGCCACTACACGGTCCGCGTAGAGGCACACAATCAATGTGATGAGCCGTGAGAAGCCCCTTCACCATTTTGTATCCCGAGGCATACAAAAGCACACATTAATGTAAATCTACATCACTTAAGCACAAATCCACCAACATACTCGCATAAGGACCACTAGTACAACAATATTTATCACAAGAAACCCCTAAACACACAAGACTCCATGGTCACCTCTACAAGCAATCAACAATGGTGGTTTGCACCACCAAATGCAAGACCCAACACGAATTTCATGCATTCTGACACTTTAAACAAAGAAAGAAACAATTCTGAACAAGGATCTACATATGCACACTAAAGGTTATACTAAAAGATGAGGAATGTGAGTGTTTACTTGATGAACAATAGTAGAGGTGATGACTTTCTTGGAAAAATAGATACCCACACTAAGATTAATGCTACTAATCATGAAGTTGAATCGCTAATCGTGACAAAAGAGATAGAATGTAGGTGGATGTGAGGGAAACGGGCGTTAGGAATGAGAGAGAGAGTGAAAAATATGCAATGAGGCGTGTGAAGGACCAAGTGAGGGTTTCTAAACACCCTTGGTCAACCGTGTTGAACAGTCCCCCCTCTCTCTTCACGGACAGCCTCACGGCCCGTATCACGTGGCACGGTCCATTTGGACCATCCGTCCCGCAAATCCTTGCGAACTTTTATGAAAACTTACCTGGGCCACTCATGCTAGCGCAAAAAGACTGGCTTTACCAGCCGTTAGATGTGAAACGATTTGTGTGGACCGGTCATTTGCTAACACTTGGGATTTTGAAAGAGGTTCCTAGCATGCGCGTGCTCCTAGGGTAGATTTACAGAGCGTCCACTTGGTATAATCCGTTTGGACTAGCCATATTCCTACACTTTGAAAATTTATACCCTACTTACCTGGGCCATGCATGATAGCGCCACACGAATGGCCTCATGGGCCATGTCACGTGGCATGATCCGTGTGGACCATCTATCGACCTATACTTGGTGAATTTTAAGCTATCCTGGACATTTACTCTCGTCCCACGGACAACTCCACGGACCGTCTAGTGTCACATGGTTCGTAAGCATGGACGTTGGGTGCTCCTTTGTCGAATTCCGCCCACCATGGCCTCACGTTGCATCCCCTACCATGCGTAGGCACATTTCTCCACAAGCGACTCCTATACTTACCTGCACCCACAAATCACAAACAGGAAAATGCATTACATAATAAAATCTACTTCTTCTCTCATTTTTTTTACTATTACAATACATGGGTTGCCTCCTATGAAGCGCTTGGTTTAACGTCGCGGCACGAAGCAACTATGTTAACTACTCAGACTTCATCAAGCTATATGACCTCAATCACCGGGGCTTCATTTGGAACACCCAAGTATTACTTCACTTGTTGCCCATTGACTTTGAATCGATGCCCATTTTTAGCTTCTAGCTCAATTACACTATGGAGGAATACTTGGGCAACTTCATACGGGCTAGACCACCGGACTTTATCTTACCTAGAAATAGCCTCAACCTAGAGTTGTACTGTAGAACCTTATCACCAACACTGAAACTTCATGGTGCAATATGCTTGTCGTGTTGGAACTTCATCCTGTCTTTGTAAAGTGCTGCACTATCATAAGCTTGGAGGCGAAATTCATCCAACTCATTGAGTTGGTTAAGTCTCAAATCAGTAGCCTTATCCTAATTCATGTTTAGCTTCTTTAGAGCCTAGAGTACCTTGTGCTCTAACTCCCCAGGTAGATGTTAGGATTTACTAAACACCAATTAATATGGGACATACCAATGGGGGTCCTGTAGCCATCTTTTAAGCCCATAGTGCATCATCGAGTTTCCAGCCCAATAAGTTCTAGTCGTATTCACAGACTTGGTCAGGATCTCCTTGATCTCTCTGTTTGAAATTTCAACCTTCTCACTTGTTTGCGGATGATAGGATGTGGCCACATTGTATTTTCGTACCCTATACTTCACTAGAACAACACAGGAGACCTTATTATAGAAGTGAGAACCCCCATCACTAATGATACTTCTAGGTGTCCTAAATCTGGAGAAGATGTTCCACCTCAGAAACTGGACAACACTCTTGCTCTCATTGTTTGACAATGCAAACTGCCTCTAACTACTTGGAGACATAGTCCAATGCCACTAAGATGTACTTCATGCCATAGGAGCTCACAAATAGGCCCATGAAATCAATGCCCCAGACGTCAAACATTTCTACTTCAAAAATCGAGTTCATGTGCAGCTCTTGGCTCATAGAAATGTTGCCCTGTCACTGACACTGATCATAACCTAGCACCAAGTCATGGGTGTCTTTATAGATGGTGGACCAGTAGTACCCACATTGTAAGATCTTTTTCGCTATCCTGGACCACCATGATGGCCCCCCACTGAGGAAGAGTGACAAGCCTCCATGATACTCATCATCTCTGTTTTTGGTATACACTGCCTAATGACTCTATCTGCACATGTTTTGAACAAGTATGGTTCATCCCAAAAGTACCTGCGCACATCATGAAGAAACTCCTTTCTCTGGTGAAAGTTCAGGCCCTCAGGCATAATGTCACTCACCAGAAAGTTAGCAAAATCAGCAAACTAATGAATTAAGTCAATAGAAGCTACCAATACTTGCTCATCAAGAAAGGAATTATCGATGTTCAACCAATCCTTAGCTCTTGACTCAACCTCCAACCTGGACAAGTGGCCGGCCACCTGGTTCTCAGTTTCTTTGCGGTCTTGGGCCTAAAAGTCAAACTCTTGCAGCAAGAGAACCCATCTGACCAGCCTTGGTTTAGCATCTTTCTTTGCCATGAGGTATCTCAATGTTGCATGGTCGGTGTGTACAATCACTTTTGTGTCCAATAGGTAGGCCTTAAACTTATCAAATGTGTATATCACAACCAGTAATTACTGCTCAGTCACTATATAATTCCTTTGAGCATTATTGGGGGCCTTGCTGGTGTAGTAGATGGATTAAAAATCTTGTTACGCTTCTACCCAAGCACAACACCCACAACAATTCCACTCAGATCACATATAACCTCAAAAAGGGCAACCCAATCAGGTGCAACTACCACCAGTGTAGAGATAAACTTTTGCTTCATGTCTCAAAGGCATGTCCGCAACTGCCATCAAACTTAAACTTGGTATCTTTCTCCAATAGTTTGCACAGTAGGTGTGCAATCTTGGAGAAATCTTTTATGAATCAATGGTAGAAACCTGCATGCCTAAGAAAACTCCAGACCCCTTCACAGATATGTGAGGTGGTAAATTCTCAATAACCTCAACCTTTGATGTATCCACCACTATGCCCTTATCAGAAATCTTATGGCCAAGGACTATCCCATCCTTGACCATGAAGTGACACTTCTCCCAGTTTAAGACCAATTTCGCCTCTTCACAGCGTTATAGTACCCTAGTAAGATTCAACAAACAATCATCAAAAGAATCACCTAATACATATAAATCATCCATAAATACCTTAAGGGTGTCTTCGACCATGTCGGAGAGGATCGACATCATACATCCTTGGAAGGTAGCTGGGGCATAACATTACCCGAAAAGCATCCTCCTGAAGGAAAAAGTCCCATATGGTCAAGTGAAAGTAGTCTTCTCCTGATCCTCTAGGGCTATGGATATTTGATTGTAGCCCGAGTGCCCGTCCAGGAAGCTGTACCATCCTCTACCTGCTAACATGTCAAACATCTAGTCCATGAAGGGCATGGATGATCCTTCAAAGTCCATCTATTCAACTTTGTTAATCCATCATACTCACCACTCAAGGACAGGTCGCAAGGGGACAAGCTCATTTTTATCATTGGTCACCACTATCATTCCCCCTTTCTTAGGAACACACTGTACTAGGCTAACCCACCTGCTGTCAGAGATAGGGTATATCACCCCAACATCCATCCACTTGATAATATCCTTTTTCACCACCTCTTGCATGGGCAGATTCAGCCTGCGCTGGTGTTCGATGTTGGGCACACAGTTATCCTCCAACTGTCACGACCCAAGCGTAGGACTTAGACATGACACGACGAATAAGAAATCCAAATACATCCCAAACAAGCTTCTTAGCATATATTGTACATATTCTTGGTTACGAAAATGAAAATAAACATAAAAAAAAGTCGAGCATAAAAAGGAAAGCAGGATTAAGGGAAGTCTTTCATAAACATGGAAATATAAGAAGATTCAAGCTCAAAAGCATATATAAACTTAGTATCCAACAACATCTCTACTATAAAATGGAGCGGGGGCCAAGACACTTCCCGGGCTCACCCTCATAATAATAAGTATCAACATAAAAAGAGAAATCTCAACATAGCATGAGTAATATAGCTATAGTCCTCGGAAGTGAGGACTCACCAGTGTTTTTTCAAAGTACCCAACTAGACACGAGGAGGAGGATGATCAAAAGGAGCCTCGGCCCCTACATGGTAATATCATGTAGGCATAGAGTATGCATTCGTACTTGGAATGTACTAAGTATACAGGGCGCAATGCATCAAAAGTATAAGTTATAATATTCAAAATGTATAATCATAATCAATGGATATGTTATCTCAATATGACATGCATGATCAATGCTTGTTAAAAAACATGCCCGTAAATTTAACTTGCGTAATATACCATAAATATGTGGGAAGAGACCTCAACTGACATAGACCAAGCAGGTACAACTTGGAATCCAAGGCATGACACCCTCTTTGGTATAGGTGACCAGGGTATTATATAGATGACACCCCTCGGTATAGATGGATCCACTAATATATCAAGGGTATTATATAATCCTATGGTGGCACATAGTTTAGAGAATAAAGACTTTATATAAGGACCCCTTGTGTCAACCCCCCATCTTAAGCCTTAATTGGTGTTAAGTCTAACCCCACAGAATACTTGAAATAATCATACTTTAATTATAACATGAATAACTTGTAAGAGACATAATAGCTTGACATGAGTAGCTCATTAACATGTTTGACCCCTTCTAGTGAGCCTAACTTGAACATGAGAGTAAATAATAATCATACATGATCTCTTGCATTGACATGAATGGCTCACAAGAGGTTAATATCTTGAAATAGGGCTTAACTTGATACTTGTAAAATCATAGATACTTTTCATGAAATCATTACATGCTTGAAAGTCCTTAATTATCATGAAATTACTTGACTTGTAAATCATGTAATAGTTCATCAACGACTTGAGAATTCTTGTCATGTAATTTTATCAAATACATGGTGGATTCATGATACTTGTTCAAAATCATGCAACTCAAGAGTAAAACAAGAAGAAAAAACTCAATTTTAAATTAACCCACCAATATTGTAAAAAAACCCTCATTTAGGGTATCTTGAAATCCATCAGAAAGCTCATAATAGTTCATAGTTTCATAGCTCAAATCATGCATAGTCTCAATAGACAAAATCAATTCTTAGAATAAGTTTGAAACAGATATTCATGCATAATCAATCAACACTTGATAAAACCCCAACATAATTTATGTTCATATTTCATATTAAGTAATACAACTTGAAATCATACAATTTTCATAAAAAGAGAAGGTTGGGCTCCATGGGTGAAAGAACCCATGGATGAAGACCCACATACCTAAAACCTTGAATTTTTTGAAATGAATTTGAATGATACTTGAAGCTTGAGATGGGTTCTTGAGTTCCAAAATTTAGCTTGAAATCCTTGAATTTGAATGCGAGATTCGATAGAGTCTTGGAGAGGTTTTAGAGAGGGTTTTTTGAGTATAGAGTTGAAAAATGGCTAAGTATGGAAGATTTTATGTTTAAATGGGCGTTGGGTTGTGACCCCAGTGCCTTTGAACTAAGTTGGAAAAACAGGGGCACGAAATGCACTGGTCTATGGCCCAAGAGCGACGCGGACTAGCTGCAGAGGCAACAATTGCACTAGTCTGCACTCCAGGTGCTTTACGGCCTAGGCGCGGATAACCACTGGAAATTAAAAATTATCAAAACTTATTTTTTGCTACGGGTCTTCTAAAATTCGGGTTATACCCATTTCCCAATCAATTTTTCCCTTTGATCACGAATATGAAGTCAGATTTCTGAAATCATGCACAGATTTCGAGATATATAAAAATTACGATTATGGAGTATTCTGAAGCACATGAGGGGTGTTTCACCAACTTGATCTTGTACGTGCATATCCCTGAAGGAATCCTTATAATATCTGCAATGGTCCAACCAATAGCACTTTTGATCTTTGAGGACCCTTAACAATGTTTTCACCTGATCTTCTTGAAGATCTGCAGCCACAATCACCGGAAGAATGTTATAGTGCCCAAAAATGCATACCTTAAGTGTTAGGGTAGCTCCTTAGGCTCCACAATAGGAGGCTTCTCAATAGATGGTTTGGCTAGTGGAGTCGGTCTATTATGTAGGTGCAAGTCTAACTTCCTGGGGACAAATGGTCTGGCTCCCCTACCCCACAAAGCATTCACAGTGTCCTTGCACCCATTTGTACCATCCTCTGGGAAGTTCATTAACATCGCCGCTAGTGTGTCCATGCTCATATTTTCTGCAAGTTGAATCTCAGAAAGACCATCATTCTCCACATCCATGACAGACATTACGGCTGCCTCTTTTGAGTCTCTTCATTACAGCACACACATTGAACTTTACCTCCTCAGTATTCAATCTAAAGGTAAGCTCCCCATGCTCCACATCTACTAATGCCAGGTCACCATAAATGGTCTCTCGAGGGTGATGGGGACCTCAAAAATCACCTGACAGTCTAGAATGACAAAATTCGCAAGAAAGATGAACCTACCCTATATAGACCAGCACATCGCGCAAAATCTCTATAGGTCATTTCACTGATTTGTCCGCCATAAGTAGCTACATTGTAGTAGGTGTAGGGGATCCTAAGCTTAATTGCTTATAAACTGCCAGCGATATCAAGTTGATGCTGGCACCCAAGTCACACGGATACCATGCAAAGTCATATGCTCCGATAGTACACGGGAAAGTGAAAGCTCCCGGATCTTCCTTTTTCTTAACTAGGGATCTTGTAACAATGGTGCTACAGTGATGAAAATTATTTGTCGGCTCGATTGTAGTTGTCCTTTTCTTAGTGACTAAGTCTTTCATGAATTTAGCATAGCCTGGCATTTATTTAAGTGCTTCCACTAGAGGAATATTCACTGAAAGCTCCTTTAGCGTGGACAAGAATTTTTGAAACTTGCCATTTTCAACCTTCTTTCTCAACCTCTGTGGGAATGGTGGTGGTGGCTTTGGAATGACCAGCAGAGGCTGAGTAGCTGATTTGTCCGACTCTTTAGCATCTTTAGCAACCTCAGGCTTTGCCAGTACCATATCAATCTCATCATTCACGTCATCATCATGCACCTTCATGGGGTTAGGTACCTTGCCATCAGCTTTATCAATACCTGCATCACTGACTATAATAGGGTCAAAAAGTACCGCTCCTCGTGGTTACTTCCATGCAGTGACCATCATTTTTTGGGTTCTAAATAGTGTCACTAGGAAGTGACCTCGCTTTCCTCTGATTCAGTGAGGCTGATAGTTTCCCCATCTGTTGCTCCAGTTGATTGATCAAGGTGGAATTCGAGTTGACTAGTTGCTGAACATTGCACATTTCGCCTCTCATATCTCGCACTTCTGCCTTGGTGGACTCTACCTTGTCAAGAAACTTTGCCATCATCTCCTCTATTTTAAAGTTTCCACCATTCTCATTTTGGTGCTCACGATTCTTATAGCCATCTCGGTTTTGCCAGTTCCTTTGGTAGTTATCACGACCATAGTTCTGACCTTGGTTATCGGTACTGAATGCGCGGTAACCCCCTGGCTGCCCAAAAAGTAAGTTTCCTCATCATAATTATAGCATTGTTCATCATACCTGGGCATTGTATCCACAACTTTCACCTTTTCTAGTCCTCCACCAAGTAGCCTTTTTGTCAGCAAGTCTATCTGGATCCGCATATGGGCCATGTCTTGATCCTGTTCTTTCCCCTTTTTTCTTTGTTCAGAGTTATCTCAAAGATGAACACAGAGTAGTCTCTATCTTTAGTGTACCATGCCCTATTGTTCTTAGCTACCTGATCCAAGATCACAATGATGTCTGGGAACGTTCTCGACATATATGATCCTCCTAATGCCACATAAATGATAGACTTAGTCAAAAAGTTGCAGGACCTGTGGAAGACTGCTTTCAAGTGCACATCTGTGAGATGGTGGTTCGTGTATTGCTTGAGCTTCTGCCTGAATCTCTCCCAAGTTTCATATAGTGCTTCATTCGGCAGTTGCTTGTTAGACCCAATCTCATCTTTGATCTTCAACTGTCTCGATGCAGGAAAGAATCTCTCCAAGAAAGCCTTTTTTAACTCTTCCCAAGTGCATATAGAATCACAAGGAAGCTCATTCAACCACTTTGTCGCCTCACCAGAAAGAGACAATGGGAATAACCTCAACCGGAGTGCTTGCCGACTAACCCTTGGAATTTCGGGCGATTGGCATGTGGCCAAGAAGTTCATGACATGCTGATGTGCATCCTCAGCTGTTGCTTTGCTGAACAATACTTTCAACTATAGCATCGGCAGCATCGTGCTGGTGATGGTGAACTTGACACCTGCAGGCAGTGGGGGAAGCACTATATCTCTAGTGCTCCCAGCACCTTCATCATCTTAATTCTCTGCTTGGGGCTGCTGGGGACCCTGAGGTCTCAAACCAGGTTGCTGAAGCAGGGGTGGCGTAAGTGGCACCTATCGAAGTGGTGTCGCCAGTGGCACCCTATTACCAGCAAGGTCATTTTCACCCACACCGTCATTTTCCCCATCTGCGAGATTCACAGCTAACTCTCTCTGCTTTGTTGTTTCGTGTTCTTAGGTGTTCATTTTGCGGATCAACTTAGTGAGCTCGGGGTCTTAGGGAATAAGTGTTTCACCCTTACTTTGAGTATTTGGCATGCAACGCTGGTTCCCTACAATTAGCAAAAAACAACAAATAAAAGTAAAATTAGGGACTAGTATTACACACCGAAAGTAGTAACTAATAAACTATTACTCCATCGTATTCCCCGGCAACGACAACAAAATTTTATATGCCCAAATTTACACTCCAAAAGAAATAGTAAAGCGGTCATTGATCAAATATGAAACTCAACAAGAGTTGAGATCGATCCCACAGAGAATGCGTGAGAATAAATCTATTATCACCCTTATTCAGATGTAATATCTATTCCCAAAATAAAAGTGTATAAAACAAATGGAAGGTTTTAATGTTTCAAACTAAGTTACTAAAGTAAAGTACTGAAAGAATGCAGTAACTACTAGATTTCCAACAATTAATGATAATCTAAGATTGTGTTCCCCATGATGTCGAATATGATAGCCAAATTTATTAGATAAACCCATTCATAATCATGTATGCAAGATCAAACAAGTTATATAACACCTAATTCATCTTCATGTCCTTCTTAGATGCATTTCATTCATCACCTTCGGTGTCAGAACATATACATTTTTAACCCTTGTTATGGATCCCTAAATACTCTCACCTTTCGATCTCAAATACTTAGACCTGGTTAAAAACCCTAAATTTTCATCGTAGAATTCTTTTCCTAGTCACTACATCCCTTTCGGGCATGTAACGAATACTGGCTTACCCTAATGTGTTGACTCATTAAGGAAGAAATTAAAGCGAAGAATACTAAGATATATACGATAATCAGTCCCAAGATTCACCCCAAATTTGTCTATCTTATTGAGTTGTCATGGTTCCCATATCCCTACTTGTGGATTTACCCTAGCATATTCAAGATAAATAGCTCAAAAAAAATGTAAAGAAATCATGATAAAGAACTTACTATTAATAAATTGATGAATCCATGGATTAAAATCTCAAAGAGATGATTGAAATCCAAGAGTTCAATGAAAATAAATGCAACATAGTGTTCTTTTTTAGTTCCCTATCTCTAGCAATCAAAGAC